>CAWUFQ010000646.1:95000-107500 GCA_963921405.1 Cepaea hortensis
TTTAATTCATTCACTCTCTGATTCGCACACCTTTCATTCAATATAATGATTTGTTAAAATATACAAATTAAGGTGAGGTAAATGTTGTCGCCCTTAGAAAAAGGAAACTGGCGATATACTATATTCAAAGCGTCAATTACTATCTGTACTTACGATAAGAAATAGTTTATAAGTTAAATTGCAACAATTGTATTGAAAGAAAATTTTAACTATGAATGAAAATGTTTTTGACATATTATGATAGAAAATGTACAATTTGCATGTTTAGATATTTTATGTATATAGCAAAGCACAAAAGTAATAAATATTTAACTAAAAACATTAAATTAATTAACTCCAACGACGATCCGTGTGTTGTCGTTCTTTTGTCCGTGTGCTGTTCCAATAATGTTACAGTTCGTAGGTAACGTTTTGGTGTCACATTAATGTGTTGTCTCTCATATGTCGTAGTAGTCATAGTATATCGCTGCGTGTATGTGCGATGTTCTGTTCCGTTAGTTTGCGAAGTCAATTGAAATCACGCGTATGCACAGTTCCTAATATTCGCATGATAACTAAAAGTTCTGTGATTGGTGAAATAACTTCACAAATGTTAATATCCACAGTTCGGATTGTTTTTGATGTACTGCTAATTGCCAATGTGGCCCAATATAGTTAACGGTTCTCAAAGTTTCATGTCTGTGATAGCTATAAGTAGAGTATTAAATCAGTTGTCGACACTTCTAAATTAAAGTTCTACAGTAAGTGTAGAGGTACACTCTATTATGCAACAGACTAAAATATCAAGCTTATCATATGGCCACTAATTAATGTAAATAGTGTTAATCTGCTGGTGCATTGGGTAATTGTACTAATATGTCGGCAATTACATTATCCGTGCCTCCTTTAATTACCAGCAGTGGCGCCTTATCCGTCAAGACAACGAAATGGGAACCTAAGAGGAACTTAGATAAACGACTAACACAAAAACCCAAACTTAATGCCTGCAATTCAGCTGTTGAATACTTGATTTCCGCTGTTTTCAGTTTACGGCTGACATACAGGATTGGGTGTCTCACGCCTTCATATTCTTGCATCAGACATCCTCCGATTGCGATAGAACTAGCATCTGTAGTTAATATAAATGGTAAATCTATGTTTGGTAATCTCAATATGGGTGGATTCGAAAAAATGGATTTCAATTTGCAAATTGCATCCTCTAAACGGATACTCTTACAATTGCACATACTACATAATTGTATAGGTATCGATGTAAAAATAAGTCTAAATAATGTAAGAGTGAAAATGAATTTACCATAGGCATATCTCAAAGTTATATGAGAAATTTTGCACCAACAGGAGTTAATGAACTGTAGCATGGTTTTTGCTCTTTGAATTTGGCGCAATGTTGATTGATATCTAATTGAGATGGTAAATGTTATGGAAATCATAATTGTTATCCGGATGGTATTGAAAGATACATTTTGAAAGGTAAGTAGTGTTGTTGCAAGTTGGGTTAACAGCAAAAGTAGCAGGAGTGTCAGTAGTTTGTCTTTGTTCATTTTTATGTTTGGTGAAAGTGATTGTTTACTCTTGTTGGTTGAGGTGTGTGTTTCAAAGACCTTGTTGTATTTGTCTGCTGAAGTGGTAGATGGTGAGTTGACAATGGTAGTCTTTGTGCTGATGGATTTAGATCCGCATCGTTTGGTGTTTTTGTTCATGTGATAAAGTAGTTTGTTTGTATGCAAACGTTTCTGACTTTGATTTTGTGTAAAGTCAATTGTTTGTGTTTGTTTATTTGCATACTGTTTGCTTGCATGACTGTTGCATGATGAAGTTATTTCTGTATCTGTATCACTTTCTGCAGCTTTATGTGTTGTTTCTGTTTTAGTTGTATGTGTCCTTGATCGATGATAAATTTGTGATGAACACATATGATGACACTTGTTTGATGATAATACTTCTTTGTCACTAGTAGTGTCCCTTGGATATCTTTGTATTCCTTGGTTATGTTTCTTGGAATTAATCACGTAATTGTTTCTCGTTTCTAGAGAAACAAATTGTTTCGACTCATCAAGTTGGAAATTATGAGTTCTCTCATTTGTTGGTTTGGTAACTGAGGTTTTGTCTTCACGAGAAACTGTCTGTAATGTGAAGTTGTCTTCATTGTCTTGTGTAGTAGTGTCGTTAAGACGTACTGTCGTTGCTGTGCTTCTGTCCTTGTTATTTGTCAGATAATATGATTTCGGTTGAGAGTACTTTAAAGAAGTCGAGTCGGTTTGTAATGACTCGTCAAGCTGATTGTCATGATTAAGAAGAGTTGTTGCTATTGTGTCGTTGACTTCGTCGTTTCCGTTATTACGAGAATGTGTCGTTAAAGTAGAATTGTCATCGTTATACTTGTCAATGTCTTTTCTCTTAGTCCGGTTAGTGTCCCCTGTTGTCTCTGTTTGGATTTTTATATGTGTGTTGTGAGTCATTTGTTTTGTCACTACATTGGCGTATTTTGTCTGTTGTTGCACATTTACAGGTTCACAATTTTGCGTTTCGGTGGCATCCTCAATTCGAGGTTTTATGCTGATGTTGTCATTGAAAGATTCGACCGCCCCTGTGTTATGCACCTCTGTGAATTCGTTTCGAATTCCGTCATCGGTGGTCTCCCTTGTGCTTTTGGCAGTTTGAGACATGCAAATGTGTTCTTTAGTTCTGGAATCACTGTTTGCTTTTTGGATGCAGTTTTTCTGTTCCCATTCTCTGATTTCTTCTTCAGAACAGGATTTTATATTAGGAAGATTTCCAAGAATAATATCAGCGCAAGGATCTTCTAATACTGCGCATAGCACTTGTCCTGATAGAAAAGGTGTCTGAATTTCGGCCAGTGCTAGGGGGTATCTTTCGATGGTGCCTGCAAATGTGCGACATGTCACGTAGTTATGTGTGTAGTCTTTGTCATTGATTAATGTTGTTTTAATTCCACAAAGAGCATTATTGTACATAGTTTCTTATTAACAAACCCTTTCACAAATTTTAATTTGCCTTTAGACGCTAAGGCTGCGTTGGCCATTTCATTGGATATAGGGATTGTATGGCCACATTCCAAGGTTGTATCCAACTGAAATTTTCTGCACGTATTACAGGTGTTATTATTAATGGTGTTAATGATTTCTACCGCATTACCTGACTCACTCGCACTTTCATTCTGGATGTCAAATTCATTCAGTTCTTCAATTTCTTCATCCGTAGATGTATCTATCAATGCAGCATTTGCCTGCTTCATCATCTTGCGGCCGTCGCAACGTCCTGAATAATGCCCGAAAGCTGAACAGAAGTAGCAATTGACTGCTCTCTTATACGCGTTTCTTTTGATTTTTTTGTTTTTCCACCATCATTTGAAGGTGATGTGGATAAGTTGGTGATTTATCACACATTGCGTCCTGTTCGTGGGTCAAATGACAGTATTGACACAGGACTGGTTTTGTAAATTTAGAGCGTTGTTTGAACCTATTCTCAATTGGTTTTGTATATTTGGTGTTTGTGACAGCTACTGTTTCATTCTGACTCATATTTAACTGAAAAACATCACGATTAGCTGTGAAATATGCACTACCTTTTTTCGACTTCTTGAATAGTCTTACAATCACTTTGTCTTAGAAATTTCGAGAAAGGAGTTGGTATGGTGTTCATGATCCTATCAATTTTTATTAGGTCTTTTAGTTTATCATAGTTGTTATTTGTTTTCGCTGAGGTTATCCATTTTGTACAAATATCTTGGACTGTAGACACGTAGTCTACGAACGTTTGGTTAGGTGATGGTGTTAATTTTGAAAACTGCAATTGATAGCCTGCTGTGTCTAGTGAAAAATGTTGTAGTATTCTTTGTTTTAAATAGTCGTAATCTTTCCTCATGTCATATGGAATTGTTTCTATCACTTTTAAGGGCTCTAATGCTAAATTTCTCATCAGAATAAACGGACACTCGACTTTTGAAACGTTATGATATGACATCAAACACTCGAAGTTTTCTAAATACGCACTTAGTGAATCTCCGGAGCAAAAAGGTTTGACTAAGCCTTTATATTTATTGTATTTTTGTTCCTCTTCCTTCCTCCTTAACTTGTTTACTGAAATTTCCAAGTTGGAATCCATTTCCATTTGTTTCAATTTTAATTGTGTCTCTAATTCTAACTTTTTATTCTCAGCGTCTAATTGAGCTTGTTTGCTAGCAGCTTCTATTTCTAACTTTTTATTTTCCGCCTGCATCTTTTTCTCTTCTCTTTCTGCCTGCATCTTTTTCTCTTCTCTTTCCGCTTGCATCTTTTTCTCTTCTCTTTCCGCTTGCATCTTTTTCTCTTCTCTTTCCGCTGCCCTATCTTCTCGTGCTATGTTATCTAAATGTGTCTTTTGTGCCTATTCTGAAAGTTTATTGGCGGTATAACCTAATTTAATTCCTAATTCGATGCACTTTTCTAATGTTGACATCTTGTAACTTTAGCTAATGTTAAATTTGTAGCAATTAAATCCCTTTGGAAATAGTTTGGGTGCACAAAAATTGGTTATGTCCCTTAATTATTTACATTCACACTTTCTATAGAATAAATTCAATGGTCATAAAATTTGCATGTATATGTCATAAATTGCAATACATAGAAAAAAAAGTTACATCAATGACAAAAAATGGTGAGTATCGTTTAGGGATTCAATAAGCATGAAATGGGACTTATCTTATTTACTGGTTTCTTGGCTGTAGTGTTGTTTGGTTCCCCTGTTTTATCGCCACTGCTGGAGAACATTTACATACACACAATCTTTCACGGAACAATCTGATGTTGGAATAAAAAAAAAATGAGTAATTTGTCACTGTAATTGTCCAGTCATGTCAATGTCAAATTTCATGAACATAATTCTCTAATACTTTTCTAGAGGGACTACGATAGTAGCTACAAAGTTCAGACTTTGTTATGTATGAATGTTGATATATTTTACTTGGCAAAACCAAGAGCTGTCGGGAAAGTGAAGCTTGCGCTTGCCAATACCGGCTTGGCCCCCAAATAGCCTGTCAACGTCCTAGATACCTAGGGGAATGAAACTCGGGTTCATACAGGCAACAAACTCCGTTCTGATACTATCTGACATAATGTATTTACAGTAAGCTGGCGAAGAATGGTTTTCGCAGCCAGCTACGTGGCGAACATGATCACAGGAGTTCATAACAAAGCCATCATACATAAGCATTACAACAAACTCTATCATCTATCTATCTAGTGAGTAACACTCCTAAATACACTTGTGTTCAATCTATCAAGTCCCCCATAGGTTAAGCCCTGTTGCTTGTTCGATGTCCAGTCGGCGTCTGCCCTCTAACGTGACTCGGACACGGGCTGTAACTCTCCCCAAGCTTCTCGTGGAACAGGTCCTGGCACGCGGTCAGCGTGTCCATGGAGCTGTAGGCGAACTGACCTTCTCGAAGGCTCTAGATTGTTCGAGCATTTGAGTGTGTCTCCCTTGTATTGGGGTTATGTCCCTTCACTAATTCCCTTCAATCTTTATGTTCCTACCGACTCCATGTGAGACTCTGACAGTATGTATGTATGTATGTATGTATGTATGTACGTATGTGCCATGGACCGATATGAGGTAGACAGCGGTAAACTGATAGAGTAAGAACATGTTTACAAGAGAAGAAGAATCGGCATAGTGAGAACAGATCACATGATCACTATGAACAAAGAACACACGATTAAGTTGAGAGAAGTCGGTGAGCAACAGATGATGATGAGGGACAAAGGGAATTGACTCCGAGAAGTTGCGTATCACGTGACACTAGTTGTGTTGTACACGGAGGAGACGCAGCGAGACAGAATCAGTCTTACCAGGGTCTTCGTCAAGGACGGTTATGAAACGAGTACAGAAGTCAAGCGACATGAAGTTGACATTACTCCAAGGTCGCAAAGATACTTCAATCTGAGGTAAAAGAGCGTCGCCCAAGTTGAGCGGCTAATTACACAAGCCAGTCACGCTCGATAATCTGTACGCCTTGTGAACGGCAGTGGAACACAGCACATGCCCGATGTCAAGTTCAAGCCAGGCCGTAAGTTGGTGATTAGAGATAACTATTGTGTATGAGATATTTTGCAGTGTTGAACTTTGTGTAAATTGATTTAGAATCATCTCATGTCAGCCCGCACCTGTTGGTAATTGATTGTATAAACGGTGGCGATGACTTTCAATAATAAACACTGACGACAATGGCAAGGACATTGGCTTGTTTGATATTCTCCTTTGTTACATGTTCCTGCTTACATCTGTCTTTGTGGCTGAATGTGTCAAAAACCCGAGACAGCAGTCCAGCGTACAAATCAGAGAGCGAGAAGACTCGACTGGTAGTAACACAAGTGAAGCCAGAACAAGCGTCCATCAAATCGCTGAATGATACGCAGATAAGATCGATGTTTGAAATCGCACTAGGAAAAAGAGCCATCAAGAAAACATATAAAACAAAGCAAGGGAAGGTATTCGTACACCTAAACAAAACAGAAGAAATGGAGGACATCATTACAAAGATTAGAGATACAAAGGAACCCCACAATATCCAACTGTCATACGAGATCAATGTAGACATTGTTATATGCAAACCAAACTGCCGCAAAGTGGTCAAAGGTAACAGCCCTCAATGGGATATGCCTAAGATCCTAAACGACCTTAGGGAAGAAAACAAACAAGCACAGATCGTAGATGGAGACAGAATAATGAACAAATGTGAAGGATAAGACAACCGAGTCATATGACACTAAACAAGAAACCCAAGCACATCGAAGCATACGTTACCCCATTAGCACAGTGCGCACTTTGTCAGAAATTCGGTGACTTCCGGAAAACATGCAGACAGAAAATTCCAATCTGCAAGTTCTGTGGAGGACCGCACTGCCAGCTAGCAAAAAGTAAAACAAAATACGCTGAACACATCCCCAAAAGAACCTGCGCCAACTGCCGGGGAAACCACGGCGCAAGGTACAAGGGGTGCCCTGCATACAAAAGAGAGCTGGTAGCCTGGAGGGAGTCAGTGTTGACTAAGATACCACTCAGAATAATTAAATAAAAGCAGAGCCTCCCGAAAAGTAGCTCCGACATATAATCCCAGTTTCGAATAATGCAGACAGACATGACCAACCTGAAAGCACAGACAGCCGACAAACCACCAGATAACAGACAGCAGACACAAAAAGAAGCAGGATCAGACACAATACCAGAGGACGAGAACCTATGACAAGCCCTTAAAAGAGTGCAGGAAGCAGAAGAAACAAGGCCACCAAACACATGGAAGAAGCCACAGTAAGGTTGGGAAAAACCGCCCAAAGCATGGAAGAACAGTTAAAAGTGATCAGCAAGAAGGTGGAAGACGAGGCAACCAAACTACGAAAAGTGGAAGAAGAACACACAGAAATATGGAATATGTTCCCATCCGACGTGTGAAAGAAACAACCAATGTGGTTGAACAGACAGCTGAGGGAAATGGAAAATAAAATAGAAACACTATGGAGAGAAAGGACATCGAAGAGTAATGCCGAGATAACTCGCCAACGCGGAATACACAAGGACAGCGCCGCGCCAAACTACTAACAATAGAGGAAGGAAAAAGCGACCGAGACAACGAAATCAGCTCAGAGTCTGAAGGATAAGGGACTGAAGAACAACCAGAGACATTGGCAGTCAGCAATAACAATAGAACCAAAAATGGATACTAGACACATGAAAATAATAGTGTGAAACAGCAGAGGCATTACATCCCACCTCCCAGACATCATGAAACAACTGGGGAGCCAGAACTGCATATATGCCCTGCAGGAAACCCAACTGAAACCAAATCAACAGTATAGTTTCCATGGGTTCACGGTAATTAGAAAGGACAGAGCAGAAGCGAAAGGTGGCGGAGTTGCCCTGTTAGTACACGAACAGTTCCAGATTGTGACACAGGAAACATTCCTCACCAAGAACTTGGAGTGTGTCAGTGCAACTATCACAGGGAACCATAACAACCTAACAATAATTAATGTATACTGTTTCAAAGGAATAATTGAGGACGAAGACACCTAAGCCCTCCAAGCCTGACTTACATCAGCAACCCTAATAGTAAGAGACTTCAACTGTCACCACACCACACGTGGGCTGGTACAAAACTCGTGGAGTTCATCGAGGACAACCAGCTGACATTGCTCAACGATGGGAAGATAACCTGGATAAGTCCCAGACCAAACTGCCAAGACACAGCTATTGACCTGATATTAGCCACTATAGGTCTAGCAAGCAGCCAGTGGGAAATGACAGAAGACACGAACACAGACCACCTACCCATAGTAATCAACACCAGAACAAAGTACCAGCTAAGCGCCAACAACAACAGGCCAACCTTTAACTTCAATAACGCAAAGTGGGAGCAGTTCAGAGAAGAGATGACCAACACAGACCTGGAGCAGCAGGAACGGGTATACATTGATAAATATACGGAGAGACTAACAAAAATATGCCAGAAAATCTAAGACCGGGTAGGAAAGAGCACCCCAAAAACAATGGCACAAAAACCCAGTGTCTTGGTGGAACGACAAGTGCACAGCGGCACAACAAAATAGGAAAAGAGCTCTGCAGAAATAAAAAAAAAGGCAAGGACAGAAGATAATTTTGAAGAATACAGGAAATGCAGAAATGAAGCAAACTGAGCAGTAAATCATGCAAAAGAAACGAATTGGAGAAGGTTCTGTCAGACACTCAACCCAGATACACCGACCACAAAGATGTGGAAACAAATAAAAGCAATTCAAGGAAATAAAAAGACCAGCAAAATCCCAACCATCAAAGGCCCAACGCCAGCAGTGACAGACCAAGACAAAGCCAAGTTGTTCGGAGAATATTTCCACGAAGTCTGTTCTAATAAAAGACTAGGAAGCAAAGAAAGACAAAGAAGGGAGGAGCTGTTGCAAGAGTTAAAAGACACAGCAGACGAGAACTTCGAAGAATATTTTATGGATGCAGACATCACGACAGATGAGGCGATGAAGCGTTAAACGAAAAATCCGAAACCGCAGCTGGAGCAGACATTCTAAACTATACCATCCTCAAAGAGCTCCCAAATAACACCATAAAAACAATTACTAAGCCGTATAATGTAATATGGCAGACGGGAAAGATCCCCAGACAGTGGAAAACAGCCACGGTGATCCCAATCAAGAAACAAGACAAAGAGCCAACAAGGGTAGAATCATACCACCCCATCTCGCTGACATCGCAGCTGGGGAAAATATGGAGACTGATAAATAAAAGAATAACATTCTACCTGGAGAAGAATGAACTGTACAGCCATACATAATTCGGGTTTAGAGCCAACAGGTGCACGATGGATCAGATCATCAAATTGGAAAACCATGTAAAGAAAGGATTCAAGAGAAGGGAAAAGACGTTGGCTGTATTCCTGTACCTAGCACAGGCGTACGATCAATGCTGGAGAGAAGCGGCACTAATCAAGATGCATAGTGGAAAGAACCTACAAATACATAGAAAACTTCCTGAAAGATAGAAGCTTCTCAGTGAGGATAGGGAATGAAGTATCCGACACATATGTGCAAGAGAATGGCATACCCCAGGGTTCGGCCATCTCACCAACAATCTTCTCAATACTGGTGAATGACCTAGCAGAGGAGATCCAAGACTAGAAAACAGGAATATCTCAATTTGCGAACGACTGCGCCATATGGAGGAGTGGTAAGACGGCAAAGACTACACGAGGACTCCTCCAAAAACAGATAAACAAGCTAACTGCATGGATAGACAAATGGGGCTTCAAAATCAACACCAATAAAACAGTCAGTATGGTATTTAGTAGCAAGAAGAAGACAAATTCAAACAAGGACTACAAAATAGAGATAAAAGGGGAAACAAGTAATAGAACAAGCAGCACAGTTTTCCTAGGAATGACCCTAGACGAACAGATGAACTGGTCAAAATATATAGGCCAGACACTAGAAAAATGTAAGAAAGCAAGCAACCTGCTGCGGGTAATAAATGGTAACGGTTGGGGTGCCCACACCAAAACAATGCTGATGTTCTATAAAGCATTTATCAGGGACAAGCTAGAATATGGCATCATTGTGTACGACTCAACATCAGAAGCCAACAAGAGGAGGCTAGACACAATACAGACTCAGGCATTAAACACCATCATGGGAGCTGGAAAAAGGGACATCCAAAGAAGCCATGGAGGTAGCACTGGGTGTACTACCACTGAGTCTGAGGCGTAAACAGCTGACGTATAACTACTACTGGCTAAATGTAGCACAAGACGAAGACCATCCTGAATACCAAACGTTCAGTGACAACTGCAGCAAAAGGGGGGAAGGGAGCATCACAATAGTAAAACTGCAAAGACCGGCAGGATGGGAAGCAGTAGAGAAGATGAAGGAAGCAATTGAGTTAGCAGAAACCCTGAAACAGACAAAACGGTTCAAGCCAACAATCCCACCATGGGAACTAACAGTCCCATTCACAGACTGTAATTTGGCAAAGATCATCACCAAGGACATGGGGGACACAGATGCAAGAGGCGCGGCCGAGGCGTACATACAAGAAATCAGTAAGGACAACCTTATAATATACACAGACGGGTCCAAGAACGAACAGGGAGAGGTAGGAGCAGGAGTAGTGGTCCCAGACTGGAAGCTGAAGAAACAGTTCAAACTAACAGACCAAACAGCAGTATGCACGGCCGAACTGATAGCCATAATGAAAGGCCTGGAGACTGCAGTCGAAAATCCACCGCTGAGACTGTTTATATTAACAGACTCCCTGTCCTCAGTACAAACGCTCGGGAACTTCGCTAGAGGAAACAGACCCGACATAAAAGAGGAGATATTAGCGACAGCCACCAACCTCAGGTACATGGGATGCCAAGACACCATCAGATGGATACCAGCTCACAGGGGTATGCCGGGAAATGAACAAGCAGACAGAGCGGCGAAACGAGGACTAACCAGCAGCAATAAAATCAGCACAGGACTAAGTAAAGTAGAAGGGAAAAAAAGATCGTCAAAAACTAGATTCTCCAGGAATGGAGGAAACAGTGGCGAGACAGCGCTAAAGGCCGTCATGCCTACCAAGTATTGGGTGAACCCAGATACAAGCCACAAGTCAAGACCAACATGAAAGTCACGGCAAACAGACAGCTGTGGAGAATCAGACTAGGTAACTGGAAAGACACAAGAGAAAACCCATTCTGCAGAGCATGCCTAGAAAAGAACACAATTAAACAATTTTTACTAGCATGCGACAAGTACAATAGAGAACGAAAAGAGCTAAGAGATCACTTCGTCAAAAATGGGACTCCAATGACAATGACGGAGTGCTTCACAAACAGCAAACCAGAAATACAGCGGCTGGTCAGACAGTTCATCTGCAGAACTGGGAAGGCCACATTGGCAGGATGGTGGTGAGTTGGCTCTTACGGAAGGGCTCCTGAACGGGGATGGCATGGAGACCTGATTGTCTTGTTGTCACACCAACCCATACACCGATGACGAAAATAAGAAAGCGAACGTAGAGGAGGACAGGCAGCTGACCGGGGGAACAACTTGAGTCTGCACTTAAATTCTCTGCCTTTGCCAATATCGAGTCCTTATGAGGACTGAACCTGACCGGGACCAGCCCCAGTGAGAACAACACAACATAAGGCAGAAGAAACCATGCAGCACAAGAGAACCTTATCCGACAAACAGAGCGGAAACAATAAAACCAGTATGAATTAGAACTAACCGTCCACACAACCACGGATCTCAACAATAACCGAAGCTGAGGAAGCAGGTTTGACGAGACCGAATTTTGAAGTTTTGTTTTTTTTTCTCGAAAATTGGAATTGGAATTGGAATTGGAAAACTATCCACTTGGTGAAGAATTTTCCCTTCTATTTCTATTTCACATTTTCGTGTCACCTTTTTCTTTGATATCTCCATTGTTACTGTTTTCTTGATATTTAAGGAGAGTCCTTTCTTTGCACTCTATGCAACTACAATGTCCAACATTTTCTGTAGATCAGTTGCATTATCCGCGATCAATACTGTGTCATCTGTATAGCGTATATTATTTGTATTATAACCTCCAAATATTATTCCTGGCATTTCTTTGATCTCTCTCATTATTACTTCACTATAGAGGGAGAATAAATCCGGTGAAAAAACACATCCATGTCTTACTCCCAACTTTATGTGTTCATAATTTCCTTCTTAATTTCCCAGTTTAATTGCTGCTGTTTGATTCCAGTAATTTTTTTTTTTTTTTTTATTATTCTGAGATCTTTCCCATCAATGTTACTATCTTCTAACATTTTAATCAGTTCATCATGTTTTACTTTATAAAATGCCTTAGTATAATCTATGAAGCACAAATATATATCATTCTTTGTCTCTACTGATCTTTCTAATAGTGTTCTTAATGTGTGTCTTGCATTGTTTGTACCTTTTCCTTCCACAAATCCAAACTGTTTT
>CAWUFQ010000646.1:112500-125000 GCA_963921405.1 Cepaea hortensis
AATCTCACACTACACATGTATACACAATTTTAGACAAGTGTTACGTGTTACACTCAAAAACGCAGACAAATTAAAATAAATACTTTTTGCGTACAATTTGTTCGCTCAGTATATCGCTCTCTCATTTAATTCATTCACTCTCTGATTCGCACACCTTTCATTCAATATAATGATTTGTTAAAATATACAAATTAAGGTGAGGTAAATGTTGTCGCCCTTAGAAAAAGGAAACTGGCGATATACTATATTCAAAGCGTCAATTACTATCTGTACTTACGATAAGAAATAGTTTATAAGTTAAATTGCAACAATTGTATTGAAAGAAAATTTTAACTATGAATGAAAATGTTTTTGACATATTATGATAGAAAATGTACAATTTGCATGTTTAGATATTTTATGTATATAGCAAAGCACAAAAGTAATAAATATTTAACTAAAAACATTAAATTAATTAACTCCAACGACGATCCGTGTGTTGTCGTTCTTTTGTCCGTGTGCTGTTCCAATAATGTTACAGTTCGTAGGTAACGTTTTGGTGTCACATTAATGTGTTGTCTCTCATATGTCGTAGTAGTCATAGTATATCGCTGCGTGTATGTGCGATGTTCTGTTCCGTTAGTTTGCGAAGTCAATTGAAATCACGCGTATGCACAGTTCCTAATATTCGCATGATAACTAAAAGTTCTGTGATTGGAGAAATAACTTCACAAATGTTAATATCCACAGTTCGGATTGTTTTTGATGTACTGCTAATTGCCAATGTGGCCCAATATAGTTAACGGTTCTCAAAGTTTCATGTCTGTGATAGCTATAAGTAGAGTATTAAATCAGTTGTCGACACTTCTAAATTAAAGTTCTACAGTAAGTGTAGAGGTACACTCTATTATGCAACAGACTAAAATATCAAGCTTATCATATGGCCACTAATTAATGTAAATAGTGTTAATCTGCTGGTGCATTGGGTAATTGTACTAATATGTCGGCAATTACATTATCCGTGCCTCCTTTAATTACCAGCAGTGGCGCCTTATCCGTCAAGACAACGAAATGGGAACCTAAGAGGAACTTAGATAAACGACTAACACAAAAACCCAAACTTAATGCCTGCAATTCAGCTGTTGAATACTTGATTTCCGCTGTTTTCAGTTTACGGCTGACATACAGGATTGGGTGTCTCACGCCTTCATATTCTTGCATCAGACATCCTCCGATTGCGATAGAACTAGCATCTGTAGTTAATATAAATGGTAAATCTATGTTTGGTAATCTCAATATGGGTGGATTCGAAAAATTGGATTTCAATTTGCAAATTGCATCCTCTAAACGGATACTCTTACAATTGCACATACTACATAATTGTATAGGTATCGATGTAAAAATAAGTCTAAATAATGTAAGAGTGAAAATGAATTTACCATAGGCATATCTCAAAGTTATATGAGAAATTTTGCACCAACAGGAGTTAATGAACTGTAGCATGGTTTTTGCTCTTTGAATTTGGCGCAATGTTGATTGATATCTAATTGAGATGGTAAATGTTATGGAAATCATGTTTGTTATCCGGATGGTATTGAAAGATACATTTTGAAAGGTAAGTAGTGTTGTTGCAAGTTGGGTTAACAGCAAAAGTAGCAGGAGTGTCAGTAGTTTGTCTTTGTTCATTTTTATGTTTGGTGAAAGTGATTGTTTACTCTTGTTGGTTGAGGTGTGTGTTTCAAAGACCTTGTTGTATTTGTCTGCTGAAGTGGTAGATGGTGAGTTGACAATGGTAGTCTTTGTGCTGATGGATTTAGATCCGCATCGTTTGGTGTTTTTGTTCATGTGATAAAGCAGTTTGTTTGTATGCAAACGTTTCTGACTTTGATTTTGTGTAAAGTCAATTGTTTGTGTTTGTTTATTTGCATACTGTTTGCTTGCATGACTGTTGCATGATGAAGTTATTTCTGTATCTGTATCACTTTCTGCAGCTTTATGTGTTGTTTCTGTTTTAGTTGTATGTGTCCTTGATCGATGATAAATTTGTGATGAACACATATGATGACACTTGTTTGATGATAATACTTCTTTGTCACTAGTAGTGTCCCTTGGATATCTTTGTATTCCTTGGTTATGTTTCTTGGAATTAATCACGTAATTGTTTCTCGTTTCTAGAGAAACAAATTGTTTCGACTCATCAAGTTGGAAATTATGAGTTCTCTCATTTGTTGGTTTGGTAACTGAGGTTTTGTCTTCACGAGAAACTGTCTGTAATGTGAAGTTGTCTTCATTGTCTTGTGTAGTAGTGTCGTTAAGACGTACTGTCGTTGCTGTGCTTCTGTCCTTGTTATTTGTCAGATAATATGATTTCGGTTGAGAGTACTTTAAAGAAGTCGAGTCGGTTTGTAATGACTCGTCAAGCTGATTGTCATGATTAAGAAGAGTTGTTGCTATTGTGTCGTTGACTTCGTCGTTTCCGTTATTACGAGAATGTGTCGTTAAAGTAGAATTGTCATCGTTATACTTGTCAATGTCGTTTCTGTTAGTCCGGTTAGTGTCCCCTGTTGTCTCTGTTTGGATTTTTATATGTGTGTTGTGAGTCATTTGTTTTGTCACTACATTGGCGTATTTTGTCTGTTGTTGCACATTTACAGGTTCACAATTTTGCGTTTCGGTGGCATCCTCAATTCGAGGTTTTATGCTGATGTTGTCATTGAAAGATTCGACCGCCCCTGTGTTATGCACCTCTGTGAATTCGTTTCGAATTCCGTCATCGGTGGTCTCCCTTGTGCTTTTGGCAGTTTGAGACATGCAAATGTGTTCTTTAGTTCTGGAATCACTGTTTGCTTTTTGGATGCAGTTTTTCTGTTCCCATTCTCTGATTTCTTCTTCAGAACAGGATTTTATATTAGGAAGATTTCCAAGAATAATATCAGCGCAAGGATCTTCTAATACTGCGCATAGCACTTGTCCTGATAGAAAAGGTGTCTGAATTTCGGCCAGTGCTAGGGGGTATCTTTCGATGGTGCCTGCAAATGTGCGACATGTCACGTAGTTATGTGTGTAGTCTTTGTCATTGATTAATGTTGTTTTAATTCCACAAAGAGCATTATTGTACATAGTTTCTTATTAACAAACCCTTTCACAAATTTTAATTTGCCTTTAGACGCTAAGGCTGCGTTGGCCATTTCATTGGATATAGGGATTGTATGGCCACATTCCAAGGTTGTATCCAACTGAAATTTTCTGCACGTATTACAGGTGTTATTATTAATGGTGTTAATGATTTCTACCGCATTACCTGACTCACTCGCACTTTCATTCTGGATGTCATATTCATTCAGTTCTTCAATTTCTTCATCCGTAGATGTATCTATCAATGCAGCATTTGCCTGCTTCATCATCTTGCGGCCGTCGCAACGTCCTGAATAATGCCCGAAAGCTGAACAGAAGTAGCAATTGACTGCTCTCTTATACGCGTTTCTTTTGATTTTTTTGTTTTTCCACCATCATTTGAAGGTGATGTGGATAAGTTGGTGATTTATCACACATTGCGTCCTGTTCGTGGGTCAAATGACAGTATTGACACAGGACTGGTTTTGTAAATTTAGAGCGTTGTTTGAACCTATTCTCAATTGGTTTTGTATATTTGGTGTTTGTGACAGCTACTGTTTCATTCTGACTCATATTTAACTGAAAAACATCACGATTAGCTGTGAAATATGCACTACCTTTTTTCGACTTCTTGAATAGTCTTACAATCACTTTGTCTTAGAAATTTCGAGAAAGGAGTTGGTATGGTGTTCATGATCCTATCAATTTTTATTAGGTCTTTTAGTTTATCATAGTTGTTATTTGTTTTCGCTGAGGTTATCCATTTTGTACAAATATCTTGGACTGTAGACACGTAGTCTATGAACGTTTGGTTAGGTGATGGTGTTAATTTTGAAAACTGCAATTGATAGCCTGCTGTGTCTAGTGAAAAATGTTGTAGTATTCTTTGTTTTAAATAGTCGTAATCTTTCCTCATGTCATATGGAATTGTTTCTATCACTTTTAAGGGCTCTAATGCTAAATTTCTCATCAGAATAAACGGACACTCGACTTTTGAAACGTTATGATATGACATCAAACACTCGAAGTTTTCTAAATACGCACTTAGTGAATCTCCGGAGCAAAAAGGTTTGACTAAGCCTTTATATTTATTGTATTTGTGTTCCTCTTCCTTCCTCCTTAAATTGTTTACTGAAATTTCCAAGTTGGAATCCATTTCCATTTGTTTCAATTTTAATTGTGTCTCTAATTCTAACTTTTTATTCTCAGCGTCTAATTGAGCTTGTTTGCTAGCAGCTTCTATTTCTAACTTTTTATTTTCCGCCTGCATCTTTTTCTCTTCTCTTTCTGCATGCATCTTTTTCTCTTCTCTTTCCGCTTGCATCTTTTTCTCTTCTCTTTCCGCTTGCATCTTTTTCTCTTCTCTTTCCGCTGCCCTATCTTCTCGTGCTATGTTATCTAAATGTGTCTTTTGTGCCTATTCTGAAAGTTTATTGGCGGTATAACCTAATTTAATTCCTAATTCGATGCACTTTTCTAATGTTGACATCTTGTAACTTTAGCTAATGTTAAATTTGTAGCAATTAAATCCCTTTGGAAATAGTTTGGGTGCACAAAAATTGGTTATGTCCCTTAATTATTTACATTCACACTTTCTATAGAATAAATTCAATGGTCATAAAATTTGCATGTATATGTCATAAATTGCAATACATAGAAAAAAAAGTTACATCAATGACAAAAAATGGTGAGTATCGTATAGGGATTCAATAAGCATGAAATGGGACTTATCTTATTTACTGGTTTCTTGGCTGTAGTGTTGTTTGGTTCCCCTGTTTTATCGCCACTGCTGGAGAACATTTACATACACACAATCTTTCACGGAATAATCTGATGTTGGAATAAAAAAAAAATGAGTAATTTGTCACTGTAATTGTCCAGTCATGTCAATGTCAAATTTCATGAACATAATTCTCTAATACTTTTCTAGAGGGACTACGATAGTAGCTACAAAGTTCAGACTTTGTTATGTATGAATGTTGATATATTTTACTTGGCAAAACCAAGAGCTGTCGGGAAAGTGAAGCTTGCGCTTGCCAATACCGGCTTGGCCCCCAAATAGCCTGTCAACGTCCTAGATACCTAGGGGAATGAAACTCGGGTTCATACAGGCAACAAACTCCGTTCTGATACTATCTGACATAATTTATTTACAGTAAGCTGGCGAAGAATGGTTTTCGCAGCCAGCTACGTGGCGAACATGATCACAGGAGTTCATAACAAAGCCATCATACATAATCATTACAACAAACTCTATCATCTATCTATCTAGTGAGTAACACTCCTAAATACACTTGTGTTCAATCTATCAAGTCCCCCATAGGTTAAGCCCTGTTGCTTGTTCGATGTCCAGTCGGCGTCTGCCCTCTAACGTGTCTCGGACACGGGCTGTAACTCTCCCCAAGCTTCTCGTGGAACAGGTCCTGGCACGCGGTCAGCGTGTCCACGGAGCTGTAGGCGAACTGACCTTCTCGAAGGCTCTAGATTGTTCGAGCATTTGAGTGTGTCTCCCTTGTATTGGGGTTATGTCCCTTCACTAATTCCCTTCAATCTTTATGTTCCTACCGACTCCATGTGAGACTCTGACAGTATGTATGTATGTATGTATGTATGTATGTACGTATGTGCCATGGACCGATATGAGGTAGACAGCGGTAAACTGATAGAGTAAGAACATGTTTACAAGAGAAGAAGAATCGGCATAGTGAGAACAGATCACATGATCACTATGAACAAAGAACACACGATTAAGTTGAGAGAAGTCGGTGAGCAACAGATGATGATGAGGGACAAAGGGAATTGACTCCGAGAAGTTGCGTATCACGTGACACTAGTTGTGTTGTACACGGAGGAGACGCAGCGAGACAGAATCAGTCTTACCAGGGTCTTCGTCAAGGACGGTTATGAAACGAGTACAGAAGTCAAGCGACATGAAGTTGACATTACTCCAAGGTCGCAAAGATACTTCAATCTGAGGTAAAAGAGCGTCGCCCAAGTTGAGCGGCTAATTACACAAGCCAGTCACGCTCGATAATCTGTACGCCTTGTGAACGGCAGTGGAACACAGCACATGCCCGATGTCAAGTTCAAGCCAGGCCGTAAGTTGGTGATTAGAGATAACTATTGTGTATGAGATATTTTGCAGTGTTGAACTTTGTGTAAATTGATTTAGAATCATCTCATGTCAGCCCGCACCTGTTGGTAATTGATTGTATAAACGGTGGCGATGACTTTCAATAATAAACACTGACGACAATGGCAAGGACATTGGCTTGTTTGATATTCTTCTTTGTTACATGTTCCTGCTTACATCTGTCCTTGTGGCTGAATGTGTCAAAAACCCGAGACAGCAGTCCAGCGTACAAATCAGAGAGCGAGAAGACTCGACTGGTAGTAACACAAGTGAAGCCAGAACAAGCGTCCATCAAATCGCTGAATGATACGCAGATAAGATCGATGTTTGAAATCGCACTAGGAAAAAGAGCCATCAAGAAAACATATAAAACAAAGCAAGGGAAGGTATTCGTACACCTAAACAAAACAGAAGAAATGGAGGACATCATTACAAAGATTAGAGATACAAAGGAACCCCACAATATCCAACTGTCATACGAGATCAATGTAGACATTGTTATATGCAAACCAAACTGCCACAAAGTGGTCAAAGGTAACAGCCCTCAATGGGATATGCCTAAGATCCTAAACGACCTTAGGGAAGAAAACAAACAAGCACAGATCGTAGATGGAGACAGAATAATGAACAAATGTGAAGGATAAGACATACCGAGTCATATGACACTAAACAAGAAACCCAAGCACATCGAAGCATACGTTACCCCATTAGCACAGTGCGCACTTTGTCAGAAATTCGGTGACTTCCGGAAAACATGCAGACAGAAAATTCCAATCTGCAAGTTCTGTGGAGGACCGCACTGCCAGCTAGCAAAAAGTAAAACAAAATACGCTGAACACATCCCCAAAAGAACCTGCGCCAACTGCCGGGGAAACCACGGCGCAAGGTACAAGGGGTGCCCTGCATACAAAAGAGAGCTGGTAGCCTGGAGGGAGTCAGTGTTGACTAAGACACCACTCAGAATAATTAAATAAAAGCAGAGCCTCCCGAAAAGTAGCTCCGACATATAATCCCAGTTTCGAATAATGCAGACAGACATGACCAACCTGAAAGCACAGACAGCCGACAAACCACCAGATAACAGACAGCAGACACAAAAAGAAGCAGGATCAGACACAATACCAGAGGACGAGAACCTATGACAAGCCCTTAAAAGAGTGCAGGAAGCAGAAGAAACAAGGCCACCAAACACATGGAAGAAGCCACAGTAAGGATGGGAAAAACCGCCCAAAGCATGGAAGAACAGTTAAAAGTGATCAGCAAGAAGGTGGAAGACGAGGCAACCAAACTACGAAAAGTGGAAGAAGAACACACAGAAATATGGAATATGTTCCCATCCGACGTGTGAAAGAAACAACCAATGTGGTTGAACAGACAGCTGAGGGAAATGGAAAATAAAATAGAAACACTATGGAGAGAAAGGACATCGAAGAGTAATGCCGAGATAACTCGCCAACGCGGAATACACAAGGACAGCGCCGCGCCAAACTACTAACAATAGAGGAAGGAAAAAGCGACCGAGACAACGAAATCAGCTCAGAGTCTGAAGGATAAGGGACTGAAGAACAACCAGAGACATTGGCAGTCAGCAATAACAATAGAACCAAAAATGGATACTAGACACATGAAAATAATAGTGTGAAACAGCAGAGGCATTACATCCCACCTCCCAGACATCATGAAACAACTGGGGAGCCAGAACTGCATATATGCCCTGCAGGAAACCCAACTGAAACCAAATCAACAGTATAGTTTCCATGGGTTCACGGTAATTAGAAAGGACAGAGCAGAAGCGAAAGGTGGCAGAAGCGAAAGGTGGCGGAGTTGCCCTGTTAGTACACGAACAGTTCCAGATTGTGACACAGGAAACATTCCTCACCAAGAACTTGGAGTGTGTCAGTGCAACTATCACAGGGAACCATAACAACCTAACAATAATTAATGTATACTGTTTCAAAGGAATAATTGAGGACGAAGACACCTAAGCCCTCCAAGCCTGACTTACATCAGCAACCCTAATAGTAAGAGACTTCAACTGTCACCACACCACACGTAGGCTGGTACCAAACTCGTGGAGTTCATCGAGGACAACCAGCTGACATTGCTCAACGATGGGAAGATAACCTGGATAAGTCCCAGACCAAACTGCCAAGACACAGCTATTGACCTGATATTAGCCACTATAGGTCTAGCAAGCAGCCAGTGGGAAATGACAGAAGACACGAACACAGACCACCTACCCATAGTAATCAACACCAGAACAAAGTACCAGCTAAGCGCCAACAACAACAGGCCAACCTTTAACTTCAATAACGCAAAGTGGGAGCAGTTCAGAGAAGAGATGACCAACACAGACCTGGAGCAGCAGGAACGGGTATACATTGATAAATATACGGAGAGACTAACAAAAATATGCCAGAAAATCTAAGACCGGGTAGGAAAGAGCACCCCAAAAACAATGGCACAAAAACCCAGTGTCTTGGTGGAACGACAAGTGCACAGCGGCACAACAAAATAGGAAAAGAGCTCTGCAGAAATAAAAAAAAAGGCAAGGACAGAAGATAATTTTGAAGAATACAGGAAATGCAGAAATGAAGCAAACTGAGCAGTAAATCATGCAAAAGAAACGAATTGGAGAAGGTTCTGTCAGACACTCAACCCAGATACACCGACCACAAAGATGTGGAAACAAATAAAAGCAATTCAAGGAAATAAAAAGACCAGCAAAATCCCAACCATCAAAGGCCCAACGCCAGCAGTGACAGACCAAGACAAAGCCAAGTTGTTCGGAGAATATTTCCACGAAGTCTGTTCTAATAAAAGACTAGGAAGCAAAGAAAGACAAAGAAGGGAGGAGCTGTTGCAAGAGTTAAAAGACACAGCAGACGAGAACATCGAAGAATATTTTATGGATGCAGACATCACGACAGATGAGGCGATGAAGCGTTAAACGAAAAATCCGAAACCGCAGCTGGAGCAGACATTCTAAACTATACCATCCTCAAAGAGCTCCCAAATAACACCATAAAAACAATTACTAAGCCGTATAATGTAATATGGCAGACGGGAAAGATCCCCAGACAGTGGAAAACAGCCACGGTGATCCCAATCAAGAAACAAGACAAAGAGCCAACAAGGGTAGAATCATACCACCCCATCTCGCTGACATCGCAGCTGGGAAAAAATATGGAGACTGATAAATAAAAGAATAACATTCTACCTGGAGAAGAATGAACTGTACAGCCATACATAATTCGGGTTTAGAGCCAACAGGTGCACGATGGATCAGATCATCAAATTGGAAAACCATGTAAAGAAAGGATTCAAGAGAAGGGAAAAGACGTTGGCTGTATTCCTGTACCTAGCACAGGCGTACGATCAATGCTGGAGAGAAGCGGCACTAATCAAGATGCATAGTGGAAAGAACCTACAAATACATAGAAAACTTCCTGAAAGATAGAAGCTTCTCAGTGAGGATAGGGAATGAAGTATCCGACACATATGTGCAAGAGAATGGCATACCCCAGGGTTCGGCCATCTCACCAACAATCTTCTCAATACTGGTGAATGACCTAGCAGAGGAGATCCAAGACTAGAAAACAGGAATATCTCAATTTGCGAACGACTGCGCCATATGGAGGAGTGGTAAGACGGCAAAGACTACACGAGGACCTCTCCAAAAACAGATAAACAAGCTAACTGCATGGATAGACAAATGGGGCTTCAAAATCAACACCAATAAAACAGTCAGTATGGTATTTAGTAGCAAGAAGAAGACAAATTCAAACAAGGACTACAAAATAGAGATAAAAGGGGAAACAAGTAATAGAACAAGCAGCACAGTTTTCCTAGGAATGACCCTAGACGAACAGATGAACTGGTCAAAATATATAGGCCAGACACTAGAAAAATGTAAGAAAGCAAGCAACCTGCTGCGGGTAATAAATGGTAACGGTTGGGGTGCCCACACCAAAACAATGCTGATGTTCTATAAAGCATTTATCAGGGACAAGCTAGAATATGGCATCATTGTGTACGACTCAACATCAGAAGCCAACAAGAGGAGGCTAGACACAATACAGACTCAGGCATTAAACACCATCCTGGGAGCTGGAAAAAGGGACATCCAAAGAAGCCATGGAGGTAGCACTGGGTGTACTACCACTGAGTCTGAGGCGTAAACAGCTGACGTATAACTACTACTGGCTAAATGTAGCACAAGACGAAGACCATCCTGAATACCAAACGTTCAGTGACAACTGCAGCAAAAGGGGGGAAGGGAGCATCACAATAGTAAAACTGCAAAGACCGGCAGGATGGGAAGCAGTAGAGAAGATGAAGGAAGCAATTGAGTTAGCAGAAACCCTGAAACAGACAAAACGGTTCAAGCCAACAATCCCACCATGGGAACTAACAGTCCCATTCACAGACTGTAATTTGGCAAAGATCATCACCAAGGACATGGGGGACACAGATGCAAGAGGCGCGGCCGAGGCGTACATAAAAGAAATCAGTAAGGACAACCTTATAATATACACAGACGGGTCCAAGAACGAACAGGGAGAGGTAGGAGCAGGAGTAGTGGTCCCAGACTGGAAGCTGAAGAAACAGTTCAAACTAACAGACCAAACAGCAGTATGCACGGCCGAACTGATAGCCATAATGAAAGGCCTGGAGACTGCAGTCGAAAATCCACCGCTGAGACTGTTTATATTAACAGACTCCCTGTCCTCAGTACAAACGCTCGGGAACTTCGCTAGAGGAAACAGACCCGACATAAAAGAGGAGATATTAGCGACAGCCACCAACCTCAGGTACATGGGATGCCAAGACACCATCAGATGGATACCAGCTCACAGGGGTATGCCGGGAAATGAACAAGCAGACAGAGCGGCGAAACGAGGACTAACCAGCAGCAATAAAATCAGCACAGGACTAAGTAAAGTAGAAGGAAAAAAAAGATCGTCAAAAACTAGATTCTCCAGGAATGGAGGAAACAGTGGCGAGACAGCGCTAAAGGCCGTCATGCCTACCAAGTATTGGGTGAACCCAGATACAAGCCACAAGTCAAGACCAACATGAAAGTCACGGCAAACAGACAGCTGTGGAGAATCAGACTAGGTAACTGGAAAGACACAAGAGAAAACCCATTCTGCAGAGCATGCCTAGAAAAGAACACAATTAAACAATTTTTACTAGCATGCGACAAGTACAATAGAGAACGAAAAGAGCTAACAGATCACTTCGTCAAAAATGGGACTCCAATGACAATGACGGAGTGCATCACAAACAGCAAACCAGAAATACAGCGGCTGGTCAGACAGTTCATCTGCAGAACTGGGAAGGCCACATTGGCAGGATGGTGGTGAGTTGGCTCTTACGGAAGGGCTCCTGAACGGGGATGGCATGGAGACCTGATTGTCTTGTTGTCACACCAACCCATACACCGATGACGAAAATAAGAAAGCGAACGTAGAGGAGGACAGGCAGCTGACCGGGGGAACAACTTGAGTCTGCACTTAAATTCTCTGCCTTTGCCAATATCGAGTCCTTATGAGGACTGAACCTGACCGGGACCAGCCCCAGTGAGAACAACACAACATAAGGCAGAAGAAACCATGCAGCACAAGAGAACCTTATCCGACAAACAGAGCGGAAACAATAAAACCAGTATGAATTAGAACTAACCGTCCACACAACCACGGATCTCAACAATAACCGAAGCTGAGGAAGCAGGTTTGACGAGACCGAATTTTGAAGTTTTGTTTTTTTTTCTCGAAAATTGGAATTGGAATTGGAATTGGAAAACTATCCACTTGGTGAAGAATTTTCCCTTCTATTTCTATTTCACATTTTCGTGTCACCTTTTTCTTTGATATCTCCATTGTTACTGTTTTCTTGATATTTAAGGAGAGTCCTTTCTTTGCACTCTATGCAACTACAATGTCCAACATTTTCTGTAGATCAGTTGCATTATCCGCGATCAATACTGTGTCATCTGTATAGCGTATATTATTTGTATTATAACCTCCAAATATTATTCCTGGCATTTCTTTGATCTCTCTCATTATTACTTCACTATAGAGGGAGAATAAATCCGGTGAAAAAACACATCCATGTCTTACTCCCAACTTTATGTGTTCATAATTTCCTTCTTTATTTCCCAGTTTAATTGCTGCTGTTTGATTCCAGTAATTTTTTTTTTAAATTATTATTCTGAGATCTTTCCCATCAATGTTACTATCTTCTAACATTTTAATCAGTTCATCATGTT
>CAWUFQ010000646.1:130000-162500 GCA_963921405.1 Cepaea hortensis
TATGTTTTATAGTGCTTAATATATATATATATGCACTCTTGTTTTCTCCCAAGTAACTACTTATGTTCCTGTTTGCCTGTTAGTGTGTTTACTGCTTTGTTACTTGCTCTAATATAATGTGTGTGATTTAATTGTTAGTGTTTAGTTTTATGAGTCTGTCCTACCCAATGTCTAAAGTGTATGCTACCTGTGTGTATGTGGTGTGTAGTACATCTCTAAGTGTCACGAGCTGGAATATCCCTTGTCATGAATTACGTTATCTGTGTAACGCATGTACAAGATATT
Source organism: Cepaea hortensis (assembly GCA_963921405.1). NCBI lineage: Eukaryota > Metazoa > Mollusca > Gastropoda > Stylommatophora > Helicidae > Cepaea > Cepaea hortensis. Next base: position 130,286 of record CAWUFQ010000646.1, read on the forward strand.
CAAACAGTGATTCTTAGAGTGAACCTATTTAATCTCACACTACACATGTATACACAATTTTAGACAAGTGTTACGTGTTACACTCAAAAACACAGACAAATTAAAATAAAAACTTTTTGCGTACAATTTGTTCGCTCAGTATATCGCTCTCTCATTTAATTCATTCACTCTCTGATTCGCACACCTTTCATTCAATATAATGATTTGTTAAAATATACAAATTAAGGTAAGGTAAATGTTGTCGCCCTTAGAAAAAGGAAACTGGCGATATACTATATTCAAAGCGTCAATTACTATCTGTACTTACGATAAGAAATAGTTTATAAGTTAAATTGCAACAATTGTATTGAAAGAAAATTTTAACTATGAATGAAAATGTTTTTGACATATTATGATAGAAAATGTACAATTTGCATGTTTAGATATTTTATGTATATAGCAAAGCACAAAAGTAATAAATATTTAACTAATAACATTAAATTAATTAACTCCAACGACGATCCGTGTGTTGTCGTTCTTTTGTCCGTGTGCTGTTCCAATAATGTTACAGTTCGTAGGTAACGTTTTGGTGTCACATTAATGTGTTGTCTCTCATATGTCGTAGTAGTCATAGTATATCGCTGCGTGTATGTGCGATGTTCTGTTCCGTTAGTTTGCGAAGTCAATTGAAATCACGCGTATGCACAGTTCTTAATATTCGCATAATAACTAAAAGTTCTGTGATTGGTGAAATAACTTCACAAATGTTAATATCCACAGTTCGGATTGTTTTTGATGTACTGCTAATTGCCAATGTGGCCCAATATAGTTAACGGTTCTCAAAGTTTCATGTCTGTGATAGCTATAAGTAGAGTATTAAATCAGTTGTCGACACTTCTAAATTAAAGTTCTACAGTAAGTGTAGAGGTACACTCTATTATGCAACAGACTAAAATATCAAGCTTATCATATGGCCACTAATTAATGTAAATTACCAAGAGGTAAACTAGGGTATGCCTACCCAGCATGTGAAGACAGGATTCGGCAGACTGCGCGGAAGAAATCATTCCTGATTCAACGGGCAAGACGGCGTTTACCTGCAAAGCGTTGTGGAACGTAATGAGCACGGCAAGGCACGTAGAGCGCCCTGGTCATCCACTGCACCTGTATTCGTCTCCAATCGTCTCGACTTGTCTTGCCACTGGACTCAGATGGACTCAGGCGAGAGAGTGAGGTCGACGAATTGCGCAACTCTTCCTCACTTTAATCCAAGTCATCGCGCAAGTCATTCTTCATCCAACGTCACATATCACCTTCAAGCCCTGTGGCGATGGGCGAGCGGCAAAGCGGCAGGCGTGGGTACGCTGGCAGCCGTAGTCGCAGACCTGCACACAGGCGGCTCAGGCCATATGGTCGTCTTCTACTGACCGGAGCAGCAGTGGGATTCGGCAGCCCCCTGAGCGACTGAGCAGCCCTCTATAGGAACACACTGCTCACCTCCATAGCATGAGGAAGGGGCTAGAAAAGGTGCCCTAAACATTGTCTGCTTCATCACTACCTAACCAGCTAGCCGCGGTTGGTGGGTACCCTTAACTGCGGTCGACATACAAAGAAAGATAAAACAAGCAAAGCTAAAAGAGTAAACCATATTCCCTTAACAATTGGAACTTGGAATGTACGCACCCTACTTGACAGAGACAGCGCGTCGGGTCCAGAGAGACGAACAGCACTGATTGGGAGAGAGCTGGGCAGGTACAACATCGACATTGCAGCCTTGAGCGAGACACGGCTTGCAGAAGAAGGCCAAATCTGTGAAATTGGTGCCGGCTACACATTTTTCTGGAGTGGAAGGAAAAGCGAGGAAAGACGCCAATCTGGTGTGGGATTTGCCATTAAGTCGGCCCTGGTCGGCAAATTAGCTGGATTTCCAAAGGCTATAAACGACAGGCTCATGACCATGAAGTTGCCTCTGCTGAATGGAAGGAAGCACGCAACCATTGCGAGTGTCTACGCACCAACTATGACCAACGAAGACGATGTCAAGAACAAGTTCTATGAGGACCTGCACAGTGTATTAACATCTGTTCCCAAAGGAGACAAACTTATACTCCTTGGGGATTTCAATGCCAGAGTAGGCACGGACACCACCTCTTGGAGTGGCATTATTGGAAAGCATGGAGTCGGAAATTGTAACAGCAATGGACTCCGCCTCCTTCAGACATGTGCCGAACATGATCTCGTGATTACGAACACAATTTTCCGTCTCCCCATGAGAAATAGGACATCGTGGATGCACCCTCGCTCGAAACACTGGCACCTCATTGACTATGTCATCGTCAGGAGGAGTGACAGACAAGACGTTCGAGTGACAAAATCCATGTGTGGTTCCGAATGTTGGACAGACCATCGTCTCATTGTCTCGAAAATGAACATCCACATCAGGCCACCACGGCGTCCCCAAGGGGCGAAAATGCAAACAAAGCTAAATGTCACCCGCCTAAACAGCAAGAAAATGCAGCAGTTGTTTGAAAATATGCTGGAAGACCGCCTCAAGCCCAATGCTGAAGCTAAACAGGATACAGAAACAGAATGGAGAGCCCTAAAGGACACAATTTATAACACTGCTATGGAAATCCTGGGTCCAGCCCCCCGAAAGCATAAAGACTGGTTTGATGAAAATTCCGAAGACATCAACCAATTGCTGGCCGAGAAACATCTTCTCCTCAAGGCACATTTGAATGACCCAAAGTCAACATCAAAAAAAGATGCTTTCAAGAACATTCAGAGAGTTGTGCAGCAGAAACTTCGGCACATGCGGGACTCCAGGCTGAGCAGCAAAGCTGATGAAATTCGGGGCTTTGCTGACAGACATGATATGAAAAACTTCTACGACTCACTGAAAGCGGTCTATGGTCCTTCATCACCAGGCATAGTTCCCCTCCTCAGTGCAGACGGGGGAACATTGATCACCGATAAGAAAGAAATCCTCCAACGCTGGGCAGAGCATTTCAGCAAAATCTTAAATGCAACTTCCTTCTTCGATGATGAAACCATCAACTGCCTTCCTCAAGTTCCCACCAATGAGACACTTGGTGACCTGCCAACCATAGTGGAAATAAACAAAGCCATCCAGCAACTCTCCAGCGGCAAGGCACCTGGTCCTGACTCCATCCCAGCAGAGATATACAAGGCAGGTGGGCCGGTCCTAACAGAGCAGCTTCACCAAGTCTTCACAAACATATGGATGAACGAGACCATGCCACAAGATTTTAAGGACGCGTCAATAGTCCACCTTTACAAACGTAAAGGAAACCGCCAATCCTGTGACAACCACCGAGGCATCTCCTTGCTTTCAATTGCAGGGAAGATACTCGCCAGAATTCTTCTCAATCGCCTCACAGCCCATCTCGATCAAGGTCTTCTTCCTGAGAGTCAATGTGGCTTCAGAAAAGAACGTGGAACTGTTGACATGATTTTCGCTGCAAGGCAGCTGCAAGAGAAATGTCAGGAACAGAACTGCGAAATGTTCTCCACTTTCATTGACCTTACCAAGGCTTTTGACACAGTCTGCAGAGAAGGACTGTGGAAGATTATGGCAAAATATGGCTGTCCACGAAAGTTTGTCCAAATAGTGCGGCTATTTCATGACGGCATGCAGGCAAGAGTACAGGAAAATGGTGAACTGTCTGAACCCTTTCCTGTAACCAATGGAGTGAAGCAAGGATGTGTCCTGGCACCAACACTGTTCAGCCTCATGTTTTCAGCCATGTTGATGAATGCCTTCGAGAACGACGACATTGGAATAGACATCAACTTCCGTATGGATGGAAAGTTATTCAATCTCAGAAGGCTGAAAGCTAAAACCAAAATTGACAGCGGCACCGTCAGAGAGCTCCTGTTTGCTGATGATTGCGCTCTATACGCCAACTCAGAGGCGGACATGCAACATAATGTTTCAGCTTTCTCACATGCCTGTGCCAACTTTGGGCTCAATATCAACTTGGAGAAGACTGTAGTTATGTACCAGCCAGCTCCAGGGAATAATCACACTGTGCCGAATAATCACACTGTGCCGAATATCAAAGTGAATGATCATAGACTAAGTGTTGTGGACAAATTCACCTATCTTGGCAGCACTGTGTCACAAGCTGCCACAATCGATGTCGAAGTGAATGCAAGAATCTCCAAGGCCAGTGCAGCCTTTGGCAGACTGTACAAGAATGTATGGGACAGAACTGGAATAAGCCTGCAAACAAAGCTAAAAGTCTACAAAGCAGTTGTATTATCCACACTGCTATATGCCTGTGAAACCTGGACTGTTTATCAGCGACACGCTAGGAAATTAAACCACTTCCACACAGTCTGCCTAAGGAAGCTACTGAAGATTAAATGGCAAGACAAGATTCCAGACACTGAAGTCCTAGAAAGAGCATCCATGCCCAGTATCCACACTCTACTGATGAAGAATCAGATTCGCTGGGCTGGTCACCTGACCCGCATGCCAGATCACAGGCTCCCTAAACGAATTTTCTACAGCGAACTGCGTTGTGGTAAACGCTCCCAAGGTGGCCAGAGGAAACGTTTTAAAGACACTCTGAAAATTTCACTGAATGCTTTTGGAATTCATCATGACACCTGGGAGGCTGCAGCCAGAGACCGAAATTCGTGGCGTGCATCATTACGCAAGGGTGCAGTCATATGTGAGGCAACCAGGACTGCAAGAGCTGTGAAGAAAAGGCAGGACAGAAAAACCACTGCAGGAAATCCTCCTCCAGAGACGTCAAGCATTCTTTGCCCACATTGTCAAAGAACATTTCGAGCCAAAATAGGCCTTATCAGCCATCTTAGAACCCACGGCTCCACACCTTCAACCCCACTGGATGAAACGAATGGTCATCATCATTCTTGATGGACAAACAACAATTAATGTAAATAGTGTTAATCTGCTGGTGCATTGGGTAATTGTACTAATATGTCGGCAATTACATTATCCGTGCCTCCTTTAATTACCAGCAGTGGCGCCTTATCCGTCAAGACAACGAAATGGGAACCTAAGAGGAACTTAGATAAACGACTAACACAAAAACCCAAACTTAATGCCTGCAATTCAGCTGTTGAATAATTGATTTCCGCTGTTTTCAGTTTACGGCTGACATACAGGATTGGGTGTCTCACGCCTTCATATTCTTGCATCAGACATCCTCCGATTGCGATATAACTTGCATCTGTAGTTAATATAAATGGTAAATCTATGTTTGGTAATCTCAATATGGGTGGATTCGAAAAAATGGATTTCAATTTGCAAATTGCATCCTCTAAACGGATACTCTTACAATTGCACATACTACATAATTGTATAGGTATCGATGTAAAAATAAGTCTAAATAATGTAAGAGTGAAAATGAATTTACCATAGGCATATCTCAAAGTTATATGAGAAATTTTGCACCAACAGGAGTTAATGAACTGTAGCATGGTTTTTGCTCTTTGAATTTGGCGCAATGTTGATTGATATCTAACTGAGATGGTAAATGTTATGGAAAATATGTTTGTTATCCGGATGGTGTTGAAAGATACATTTTGAAAGGTAAGTAGTGTTGTTGCAAATTGGGTTAACAGCAAAAGTAGCAGGAGTGTCAGTAGTTTGTCTTTGTTCATTTTTATGTTTGGTGAAAGTGATTGTTTACTCTTGTTGGTTGAGGTGTGTGTTTCAAAGACCTTGTTGTATTTGTCTGCTGAAGTGGTAGATGGTGAGTTGACAATGGTAGTCTTTGTGCTGATGGATTTAGATCCGCATCGTTTGGTGTTTTTGTTCATGTGATAAAGCAGTTTGTTTGTATGCAAACGTTTCTGACTTTGATTTTGTGTGAAGTCAATTGTTTGTGTTTGTTTATTTGCATACTGTTTGCTTGCATGACTGTTGCATGATGAAGTTATTTCTGTATCTGTATCACTTTCTGCAGCTTTATGTGTTGTTTCTGTTTTAGTTGTATGTGTCCTTGATCGATGATAAATTTGTGATGAACACATATGATGACACTTGTTTGATGATAATACTTCTTTGTCACTAGTAGTGTCCCTTGGATATCTTTGTATTCCTTGGTTATGTTTCTTGGAATTAATCACGTAATTGTTTCTCGTTTCTAGAGAAACAAATTGTTTCGACTCATCAAGTTGGAAATTATGAGTTCTCTCAGTTGTTGGTTTGGTAACTGAGGTTTTGTCTTCACGAGAAACTGTCTGTAATGTGAAGTTGTCTTCATTGTCTTGTGTAGTAGTGTCGTTAAGACGTACTGTCGTTGCTGTGCTTCTGTCCTTGTTATTTGTCAGATAATATGATTTCGGTTGAGAGTACTTTAAAGAAGTCGAGTCGGTTTGTAATGACTCGTCAAGCTGATTGTCATGATTAAGAAGAGTTGTTGCTATTGTGTCGTTGACTTCGTCGTTTCCGTTATTACGAGAATGTGTCGTTAAAGTAGAATTGTCATCGTTATACTTGTCAATGTCAGTGTCCCCTGTTGTCTCTGTTTGGATTTTTATATGCGTGTTGTGAGTCATTTGTTTTGTCACTACATTGGCGTATTTTGTCTGTTGTTGCACATTTACAGGTTCACAATTTTGCGTTTCGGTGGCATCCTCAATTCGAGGTTTTATGCTGATGTTGTCATTGAAAGATTCGACCGCCATTGTGTTATGCACCTCTGTGAATTCGTTTCGAATTCCGTCATCGGTGGTCTCCCTTGTGCTTTTGGCAGTTTGAGATATGCAAATGTGTTCTTTAGTTCTGGAATCACTGTTTGCTTTTTGGATGCAGTTTTTCTGTTCCCATTCTCTGATTTCTTCTTCAGAACAGGATTGTATATTAGGAAGATTTCCAAGAATAATATCAGCGCAAGGATCTTCTAATACTGCGCATAGCACTTGTCCTGATAGAAAAGGTGTCTGAATTTCGGCCAGTGCTAGGGGGTATCTTTCGATGGTGCCTGCAAATGTGCGACATGTCACGTAGTTATGTGTGTAATCTTTGTCATTGATTAATGTTGTTTTAATTCCACAAAGAGTCGCTCCGCTATCACGCATTATTGTACATAGTTTCTTATTAACAAACCCTTTCACAAATTTTAATTTGCCTTTAGACGCTAAGGCTGCGTTGGCCATTTCATTGGATATAGGGATTGTATGGCCACATTCCAAGGTTGTATCCAACTGAAATTTTCTGCACGTATTACAGGTGTTATTATTAATGGTGTTAATGATTTCTACCGCATTACCTGACTCACTCGCACTTTCATTCTGGATGTCATATTCATTCAGTTCTTCAATTTCTTCATCCGTAGATGTATCTATCAATGCAGCATTTGCCTGCTTCATCATCTTGCGGCCGTCGCAACGTCCTGAATAATGCCCGAAAGCTGAACAGAAGTAGCAATTGACCGCTCTCTTATACGCGTTTCTTTTGATTTTTTGATTTTCCACCATCATTTGAAGGTGATGTGGATAAGTTGGTGATTTATCACACATTGCGTCCTGTTCGTGGGTCAAATGACAGTATTGACACAGGACTGGTTTTGTAAATTTAGAGCGTTGTTTGAACCTATTCTCATTTGGTTTTGTATATTTGGTGTTTGTGACAGCTACTGTTTCATTCTGACTCATATTTAACTGAAAAATATCACGATTAGCTGTGAAATATGCACTACCTTTATTTTCGACTTCATGAATAGTCTTACAATCACTTTGTCTTAGAAATTTCGAGAAAGGAGTTGGTATGGTGTTCATGATCCTATCAATTTTTATTAGGTCTTTTAGTTTATCATAGTTGTTATTTGTTTTCGCTGAGGTTATCCATTTTGTACAAATATCTTGGACTGTAGACACGTAGTCTATGAACGTTTGGTTAGGTGATGGTGTTAATTTTGAAAACTGCAATTGATAGCCTGCTGTGTCTAGTGAAAAATGTTGTAGTATTCTTTGTTTTAAATAGTCGTAATCTTTCCTCATGTCATATGGAATTGTTTCTATCACTTTTAAGGGCTCTAATGCTAAATTTCTCATCAGAATAAACGCCCACTCGTCTTTTGAAACGTTATAATATGACATCAAACACTCGAAGTTTTCTAAATACGCACTTAGTGAATCTCCGGAGCAAAAAGGTTTGACTAAGCCTTTATATTTATTGTATTTTTGTTCCTCTTCCTTCCTCCTTAACTTGTTTACTGAAATTTCCAAGTTGGAATCCATTTCCATTTGTTTCAATTTTAATTGTGTCTCTAATTCTAACTTTTTATTCTCAGCGTCTAATTGAGCTTGTTTGCTAGCAGCTTCTATTTCTAACTTTTTATTTTCCGCCTGCATCTTTTTCTCTTCTCTTTCTGCCTGCATCTTTTTCTCTTCTCTTTCCGCTTGCATCTTTTTCTCTTCTCTTTCCGCTTGCATCTTTTTCTCTTCTCTTTCCGCTGCCCTATCTTCTCGTGCTATGTTATCTAAATGTGTCTTTTGTGCCTATTCTGAAAGTTTATTGGCGGTATAACCTAATTTAATTCCTAATTCGATGCACTTTTCTAATGTTGACATCTTGTAACTTTAGCTAATGTTAAATTTGTAGCAATTAAATCCCTTTGGAAATAGTTTGGGTGCACAAAAATTGGTTATGTCCCTTAATTATTTACATTCACACTTTCTATAGAATAAATTCAATGGTCATAAAATTTGCATGTATATGTCATAAATTGCAATACATAGAAAAAAAAAAGTTACATCAATGACAAAAAATGGTGAGTATCGTTTAGGGATTCAATAAGCATGAAATGGGACTTATCTTATTTACTGGTTTCTTGGCTGTAGTGTTGTTTGGTTCCCCTGTTTTATCGCCACTGCTGGAGAACATTTACATACACACAATCTTTCGCGGAACAATCTGATGTTGGAATTAAAAAAAATGAGTAATTTGTCACTGTAATTGTCCAGTCATGTCAATGTCAAATTTCATGAACATAATTCTCTAATACTTTTCTAGAGGGACTACGATAGTAGCTACAAAGTTCAGACTTTGTTATGTATGAATGTTGATATATTTTACTTGGCAAAACCAAGAGCTGTCGGGAAAGTGAAGCTTGCGCTTGCCAATACCGGCTTGGCCCCCAAATAGCCTGTCAACGTCCTAGATACCTAGGGGAATAAAACTCGGGTTCATACAGGCAACAAACTCCGTTCTGATACTATCTGACATAATTTATTTACAGTAAGCTGGCGAAGAATGGTTTTCGCAGCCAGCTACGTGGCGAACATGATCACAGGAGTTCATAACAAAGCCATCATACATAATCATTACAACAAACTCTATCATCTATCTATCTAGTGAGTAACACTCCTAAATACACTTGTGTTCAATCTATCAAGTCCCCCATAGGTTAAGCCCTGTTGCTTGTTCGATGTCCAGTCGGTGTCTGCCCTCTAACGTGTCTCGGACACGGGCTGTAACTCTCCCCAAGCTTCTCGTGGAACAGGTCCTGGCACGCGGTCAGCGTGTCCACGGAGCTGTAGGCGAACTGACCTTCTCGAAGGCTCTAGATTGTTCGAGCATTTGAGTGTGTCTCCCTTGTATTGGGGTTATGTCCCTTCTCTAATTCCCTTCAATCTTTATGTTCCTACCGACTCCATGTGAGACTCTGACAGTATGTATGTATGTATGTATGTATGTATGTATGTGCCATGGACCGATATGAGGTAGACAGCGGTAAACTGATAGAGTAAGAACATGTTTACAAGAGAAGAAGTATCGGCATAGTGAGAACAGATCACATGATCACTATGAACAAAGAACACACGATTAAGTTGAGAGAAGTCGGTGAGCAACAGATGATGATGAGGGACAAAGGGAATTGACTCCGAGAAGTTGCGTATCACGTGACACTAGTTGTGTGGTACACGGAGGAGACGCGGCGAGACAGAATCAGTCTTACCAGGGTCTTCGTCAAGGACGGTTATGAAACGAGTACAGAAGTCAAGCGACATGAAGTTGACATTACTCCAAGGTCGCAAAGATACTTCAATCTGAGGTAAAAGAGCGTCGCCCAAGTTGAGCGGCTAATTACACAAGCCAGTCACGCTCGATAATCTGTACGCCTTGTGAACGGCAGTGGAACACAGCACATGCCCGATGTCAAGTTCAAGCCAGGCCGTAAGTTGGTGATTAGAGATAACTATTGTGTATGAGATATTTTGCAGTGTTGAACTTTGTGTAAATTGATTTAGAATCATCTCATGTCAGCCCGCACCTGTTGGTAATTGATTGTATAAACGGTGGCGATGACTTTCAATAATAAACACTGACGACAATGGCAAGGACATTGGCTTGTTTGATATTCTCCTTTGTTACATGTTCCTGCTTACATCTGTCCTTGTGGCTGAATGTGTCAAAAACCCGAGACAGCAGTCCAGCGTACAAATAAGAGAGCGAGAAGACTCGACTGGTAGTAACACAAGTGAAGCCAGAACAAGCGTCCATCAAATCGCTGAATGATACGCAGATAAGATCGATGTTTGAAATCGCACTAGGAAAAAGAGCCATCAAGAAAACATATAAAACAAAGCAAGGGAAGGTATTCGTACACCTAAACAAAACAGAAGAAATGGAGGACATCATTACAAAGATTAGAGATACAAAGGAACCCCACAATATCCAACTGTCATACGAGATCAATGTAGACATTGTTATATGCAAACCAAACTGCCACAAAGTGGTCAAAGGTAACAGCCCTCAATGGGATATGCCTAAGATCCTAAACGACCTTAGGGAAGAAAACAAACAATCACAGATCGTAGATGGAGACAGAATAATGAACAGGCAAGGAAAACCCACCTCGATCATAAAAGTCAAATGTGAAGGATAAGACATACCGAGTCATATGACACTAAACAAGAAACCCAAGCACATCGAAGCATACGTTACCCCATTAGCACAGTGCGCACTTTGTCAGAAATTCGGTGACTTCCGGAAAACATGCAGACAGAAAATTCCAATCTGCAAGTTCTGTGAAGGACCACACTGGAGGAGCGACTGCCAGCTAGCAAAAAGTAAAACAAAATACGCTGAACACATCCCCAAAAGAATCTGCGCCAAATGCCGGGGAAACCACGGCGCAAGGTACAAGGGGTGCCCTGCATACAAAAGAGAGCTGGTAGCCAGGAGGGAGTCAGTGTTGACTAAGACACCACTCAGAATAATTAAATAAAAGCAGAGCCTCCCGAAAAGTAGCTCCGACATATAATCCCAGTTTCGAATAATGCAGACAGACATGACCAACCTGAAAGCACAGACAGCCGACAAACCACCAGATAACAGACAGCAGACACAAAAAGAAGCAGGATCAGACACAATACCAGAGGACGAGAACCTATGACAAGCCCTTAAAAGAGTGCAGGAAGCAGAAGAAACAAGGCCACCAAACACATGGAAGAAGCCACAGTAAGGATGGGAAAAACCACCCAAAGCACGGAAGAACAGTTAAAAGTGATCAGCAAGAAGGTGGAAGACGAGGCAACCAAACTACGACATGTGAAAGAAACAACCAATGTGGTTGAACAGACAGCTGAGGGAAATGGAAAATAAAATAGAAACACTATGGAGAGAAAGGACATCGAAGAGTAATGCCGAGATAACTCGCCAACGCGGAATACACAAGGACAGCGCCGCGCCAAACTGGCAAAGTGAACGACTACTAACAATAGAGGAAGGAAAAAGCGACCGAGACAACGAAATCAGCTCAGAGTCTGAAGGATAATGGACTGAAGAACAACCAGAGACATTGGCAGTCAGCAATAACAATAGAACCAAAAATGGATACTAGACGCATGAAAATAAAAGTGTGAAACAGCAGAGGCATTACATCCCACCTCCCAGACATCATAAAACAACTGGGGAGCCAGAACTGCATATATGCCCTGCAGGAAACCCAACTGAAACCAAATCAACAGTATAGTTTCCATGGGTTCACGGTAATTAGAAAGGACAGAGCAGAAGCGAAAGGTGGCGGAGTCGCCCTGTTAGTACACGAACAGTTCCAGATTGTGACACAGGAAACATTCCTCACCAAGAACTTGGAGTGTGTCAGTGCAACTATCACAGGGAACCATAACAACCTAACAATAATTAATGTATACTGTTTCAAAGGAATAATTGAGGACGAAGACACCTAAGCCCTCCAAGCCCTACTTACATCAGCAACCCTAATAGTAAGAGACTTCAACTGTCACCACACCACACGTAGGCTGGTACAAAACTCATGGAGTTCATCGAGGACAACCAGATGACATTGCTCAACGATGGGAAGATAACCTGGATAAGTCCCAGACCAAATTGCCAAGACACAGCTATTGACCTGATATTAGCCACTATAGGTCTAGCAAGCAGCCAGTGGGAAATGGCAGAAGACACGAACACAGACCACCTACCCATAGTAATCAACACCAGAACAAAGTACCAGCTAAGCGCCAACAACAACAGGCCAACCTTTAACTTCAATAACGCAAAGTGGGAGCAGTTCAGAGAAGAGATGACCAACACAGACCTGGAGCAGCAGGAACGGGTATACATTGATAAATATACGGAGAGACTAACAAAAATATGCCAGAAAATCTAAGACCGGGTAGGAAAGAGCACCCCAAAAACAATGGCACAAAAACCCAGTGTCTTGGTGGAACGACAAGTGCACAGCGGCACAACAAAATAGGAAAAGAGCTCTGCAGAAATAAAAAAAAGGCAAGGACAGAAGATAATTTTGAAGAATACAGGAAATGCAGAAATGAAGCAAACTGAGCAGTAAATCATTTCAAAAGAAACGAATTGGAGAAGGTTCTGTCAGACACTCAACCCAGATACACCGACCACAAAGATGTGGAAACAAATAAAAGCAATTCAAGGAAATAAAAAGACCAGCAAAATCCCAACCATCAAAGGCCTAACGCCAGCAGTGACAGACCAAGACAAAGCCAAGTTGTTCGGAGAATATTTCCACGAAGTCTGTTCTAATAAAAGACTAGGAAGCAAAGAAAGACAAAGAAGGGAGGAGCTGTTGCAAGAGTTAAAAGACACAGCAGACGAGAACATCGAAGAATATTTTATGGATGCAGACATCACGACAGATGAGGCGATGAAGCGTTAAACGAAAAATCCGAAACCGCAGCTGGAGCAGACATTCTAAACTATACCATCCTCAAAGAGCTCCCAAATAACACCATAAAAACAATTACTAAGCCGTATAATGTAATATGGCAGACGGGAAAGATCCCCAGACAGTGGAAAACAGCCACGGTGATCCCAATCAAGAAACAAGACAAAGAGCCAACAAGGGTAGAATCATACCACCCCATCTCGCTGACATCGCAGCTCGGAAAAAATATGGAGACTGATAAATAAAAGAATAACATTCTACCTGGAGAAGAATGAACTGTACAGCCATACATAATTCGGGTTTGGAGCCAACAGGTGCACGATGGATCAGATCATCAAATTGGAAAACCATGTAAAGAAAGGATTCAAGAGAAGGGAAAAGACGTTGGCTGTATTCCTGTACCTAGCACAGGCGTACTATCAATGCTGGAGAGAAGCGGCACTAATCAAGATGCATAGTGGAAAGAACCTACAAATACATAGAAAACTTCCTGAAAGATAGAAGCTTCTCAGTGAGGATAGGGAATGAAGTATCCGACACATATGTGCAAGAGAATGGCATACCCCAGGGTTCGGCCATCTCACCAACAATCTTCTCAATACTGGTGAATGACCTAGCAGAGGAGATCCAAGACTAGAAAACAGGAATATCTCAATTTGCGAACGACTGCGCCATATGGAGGAGTGGTAAGACGGCAAAGACTACACGAGGACCCCTCCAAAAACAGATAAACAAGCTAACTGCATGGATGGACAAATGGGGCTTCAAAATCAACACCAATAAAACAGTCAGTATGGTATTTAGTAGCAAGAAGAAGACAAATTCAAACAAGGACTACAAAATAGAGATAAAAGGGGAAACAAGTAATAGAACAAGCAGCACAGTTTTCCTAGGAATGACCCTAGACGAACAGATGAACTGGTCAAAATATATAGGCCAGACACTAGAAAAATGTAAGAAAGCAAGCAACCTGCTGCGGGTAATAAATGGTAACGGTTGGGGTGCCCACACCAAAACAATGCTGATGTTCTATAAAGCATTTATCAGAGGCAAGCTAGAATATGGCATCATTGTGTACGACTCAACATCAGAAGCCAACAAGAGGAGGCTAGACACAATACAGACTCAGGCATTAAACACCATCCTGGGAGCTGGAAAAGGGACATCCAAAGAAGCCATGGAGGTAGCACTGGGTGTTCTACCACTGAGTCTGAGGCGTAAACAGCTGACGTAGAACTACTACTGGCTAAATGTAGCACAAGACGAAGACCATCCTGAATACCAAACGTTCAGTGACAACTGCAGCAAAAGGGGGGAAGGGAGCATCACAATAGTAAAACTGCAAAGACCGGCAGGATGGGAAGCAGCAGAGAAGATAAAGGAAGCAATTGAGTTAGCAGAAACCCTGAAACAGACAAAACGGTTCAAGCCAACAATCCCACCATGGGAACTAACAGTCCCATTCACAGACTGTAATCTGGCAAAGATCATCACCAAGGACATGGGGGACACAGATGCAAGAGGCGCGGCCGAGGCGTACATACAAGAAATCAGTAAGGACAACCTTATAATATACACAGACGGGTCCAAGAACGAACAGGGAGAGGTAGGAGCAGGAGTAGTGGTCCCAGACTGGAAGCTGAAGAAACAGTTCAAACTAACAGACCAAACAGCAGTATGCACGGCCGAACTGATAGCCATAATGAAAGGCCTGGAGACTGCAGTCGAAAATCCACCGCTGAGACTGTTTATATTAACAGACTCCCTGTCCTCAGTACAAACGCTCGGGAACTTCGCTAGAGGAAACAGACCCGACATAATGTACATGTATGTACGTATGTGCCATCGACCGATATGAGGTAGACAGTGGTAAACTGATAGAGTAAGAACATGTTTACAAGAGAAGAAGAATCGGCATAGTGAGAACAGTTCACATGATCACTATGAACAAAGAACACACGATTAAGTTGAGAGAAGTCGGTGAGCAACAGATGATGATGAGGGACAAAGGGAAGTGACTCCAAGAAGTTGCGTATCACGTGACACTAGTTGTGTGGTACACGGAGGAGACGCGGCGAGACGGAATCAGTCTTACCAGGGTCGTCGTCAAGGACGGTTGTGAAACGAGTACAGAAGTCAAGCGACATGAAGTTCACATTACTCCAAGGTCGCAAAGATACTTCAACCTGAGGTAAAAGTGCGTCGCTCAAGTTGAGCGGCTAATTACACAAGCCAGTCACGCTCGATAATCTGTACGCCTTGTGAACGGCAGTGAAACACAGCACATGCCCGATGTCAAGTTCAAGCCAGGCCGTAAGTTGGTGATTAGAGATATCTATTGTGTATGAGATATTTTGCAGTGTTGAACTTTGTGTAAATTGATTTAGAATCATCGCATGTCAGCCCGCACCTGTTGGTAATTGATTGTATAAACGGTGGCAATGACTTTCAATAATAAACACTGACGACAATGGCAAGGACATTGGCTTGTTTGATATTCTCCTTTGTTACATGTTCCTGCTTACATCTGTCCTTGTGGCTGAATAGACGAGCCGGGAATCAGCTACATGGCAAGTGGGGAGCTCGAATATAATAAAGCAGGAGCACCAAAATAAGAGTTACCATCAAGAAAATTCGGTAACATTCAAACAAAGAACAAGGAAGGTCACCTCGGACGCCATTTGCAATTTTTGAATAAAGTCATCAACAAACAGGTTCAGCTATCAAAGCATGGCGTTAATATTTCTGTACAATATGAACATTTAAGCCATGACGCTGAACACAACAAATGAAATACCAATTTTGACAAATATTGACCCTGGCTGAGAAAACACTTGAGTTGTGAACTCCAAACAAACTCTTAAAGACATTCACGAGTGTCAGGAACTTAGTGTCAACATGTCTAGAAAGAAAGACTTATTAATTACTTGAAGACATTCAACAAGTGGAAAGAAAAAGAGTCTAGAAAGTGAACCCACAAATACAACGACAGCACATGATCAGTTGTTCAAAATGCTAACAGACAGTCCTGTCAACAGTAAAACGCATCATACAAGACTATATATCAAAACAACAATGATGGCTGAATTTTGACTGAAATCTCATAACTACAGTTATATAAGTAGTAGGAAGTGAGATAATTGAGTCGACTTTGTGGGACAATCAAAATTTCAATCAAATATTTCAAGACTACGAAGATGATCATAACTACATGGGGAAGAAGGGTAGAAACCATCTATCAGTAGTATACCAAGTTATTTTCATCTGGATTCAAGGATCAGAATTTTTTCAAGACATTTGTCTAAAATTCAACGTTGGTCTCCAACTAACATTGAACAACTTAAACAACCAAAGTCAACATACCGATTAAGTCCATAACAATAATACGACATCACCACAGTGAATCTACATGATATTAAACATTTTCCACTCGAGTTACAGAAAGGCCAGAATTTACCGACAGATCTATCCGAAATTTGAGCCTTCGTCAACGATCAACACCCAAGACCTTGACGACTGGAAGGAAAATGCCGGACTAGTGAAGAACAGCAACACAGCAGCAGCAACAAGGCATCAGGCGAGTGAAATTGTCTGACTGTTTGTATCATTTTGTGCGGCTGTTAAGAGTGGATATTTGGTTATTTTTTCCACAGGTTTTTGTCATTTTCTCCATTATAGGTGTTGAGCTTACATTAAGCAAGAGTATTGAGATAATTTATGAATTAATCAAAGATCTCAATAAGAATTCTCAGTGATCAAGAACAAGATCCACAGGCATCACACATATGTTCTAAGTGTTCCAGTGTTGGGAAACTAAGATAGTATACTTCACATATTTATAGTAAACCACTCATAGTATCTATCATCTATTTTTCTGGGGTAATATTTCAAACCTTGTGACACCACGATAACTCCACGCAAAGGTTACTTCTATTTGTGAGTATCATTCAATAAAGTCACAACGATAGACTCTAAATAAGCACACCATCATTTATCACATAATCAAAAACAGCATATGCTATATACTATTGATACCTTGGGCTACTAATACATCACATACTTAACAGAGTAGTTGAACATATTTACCAAACATGTCGTCATTACAAGACTTCATAGCCATGTGAGAGAAATGTGGCATGACAGGGCCTGACTTAGCAGCATGGGCCAAACAAGAATTAAAAGAACATCAAGCAAAACAATGTGAAGAGAGAGTAGCTGCAAAGGAAGCCAGCGAAGCACAAGCAACAATAGAAAAGGAAAAAATAGTCTTGGAAAAAGAAAAACTTGCCTTTGAGAAAGAGAGACTGGCAACAGAGTTATTAATTAAAGATAAAGAGATTGAAGGCAACTTAAAGGTAAAGACACTAGAGAAAGACAAAGATGCAGAGATAGCCCAAGAAAAGGTAACGACAAAAGCGTTAGATCCCATTAAACGGTATAACGGGCTTATTAGAAACTTTACGCAAGGGGATTCCATCTCAGCGTGGGTAACAAACTTCGAACTGTTAATGAACCACTACAAAGTTCTATCTGAAGATTGGGCCATACTCTTCCACAGGCATTTGGCCCTGGAGCCCTTAAAAGTGGTGGAGGTGATACCTGAAAACCTTCGCACTAACTACACGTATGTTAGAAACCAAGTTTTATCACATTTCTCACTAGACCAAGCAGGATTACGAACCAAATTTAGAACCTTAGCACCAAAAGCCAATCAAAATTTTCTACATTACGTAGTAGAGACAACGTCACCCTTTGATAAATGGCTCAAAGCTGCCGACATAGGGTCGGACTTAATATTACTAACACTCACGATCCTGGAAATTGCTTTGAATTTCAACAGCAACTTGAAGACGCTTTCAATGATACATCAGAAAATTGTATAGTAAATGATAAATGGAGTAAATTTAAGGAAACTATTTATAAAACAGTGGTAGGGGTTTACGGTACTGTAGATCATAAGAGGCAGGACTGGTTTGCGGCAAACAGCCAGATACTGCAGCCCTTGATTGATAAAAAGAAGATAGCTCTCTTAAGAAACAAGGAAAGACCAACGCGTAACACTCTGAGTGAGCTGAAGCAAGCGAGGAAGGATGTACAAAAGGCTGCCAGGCAGTGTGCGAATGACTATTGGATCAAGTTATGTGAGTCCATTCAAATCGCAAGTGATAAGGGAAACATCAGAAGCATGTATGAAGGGATAAAGAAAGCCCGTGGTCCAATGATCAAAAGAAGTGCACCGCTGAAAACCTTGACTGGAGAAATCATAACTGATAAGAAACAGCAGATGGAGAGTGTCAAAGAGCTGCAAGTGACCTAATAGAAAAGATAGAAGTAGAACTATGGAAATAGACCTAAACAGGATCAGGAGAACATAGCTATCTAGGCAATAGGGACAGACTTGACAGAAGCACGAGTGAGAACTATAAATAGTTCTCTGACTGGACACACTCGTGTCCAAAAAGGGGACACTGTAAGACGTGAGCTGGAGTTGCCCACAATAGAGTGGGGAAACCCGCATCACGAGAAGTGTCAACAAAACACCAGTAACTTTAAACAGTTGACCAGTTATTAACTGCGTGCTGGAACTCCGAGCACGAAAACCAGCTGATGCACGAAGAGTCAACTGCTCGTGGCTAGACACGCCACGAATATAGTCAGACCGGGACTCGACAGCGTAGAAGTCGCTGTGAATATTTTGTTGCTTACAAAGGACAATAGCAATAGTTGTGACTTAGACTTAGCGTCGATAGATATTACCATCGATATCACCTTTCATATAACATCATCACGATATACCATGATGTGTATTACCTCTGTGGTTATCCGCTCGCAGAGCTACTGTACAACTAGCAAATAAAATTGTATTATATTTATATTCTTTTGTACGTTCTCATTTCGTGTGGTGCAAAAGAGGAATCCTTGTATGCCTGTCAAAGTTAAGTTGTTGACAGATAGATGGGTCGAGCACTATTTAGAGCTTTACTCAAGTGAGACCAAGCTAGCGGATGATGCCCTCAACGCCATAGAGGCCCTGCCAACCTTTGACCACCTGGACACACTTCGCACTATAACAGAAGTTAAGTGTGCTATAAATGAGCTTGCATCTGGCAAGGCTCCAGGTAAGGATGGGATTCCAATAGAGGTAATCAGGAGTGGGCAAGACACACTCGCTCTACAGATCCACCAGCTAATAGAGCTATGCTGGCGAGAAGGACAAGTCCCACAGGAATTCAAAGATTCCAAACATCATAACGCTGTACAAGAACAAAGGAGATCGGAGCGACTGTAACAACTATACGGGTATCTCACTTCTGTGTATTGCTGGGAAAGTATTTGCCAGAATTATCCTGCACAGACTTCAAGTCCTGGGAGATCAAGTCTACCCCGAATCACAGTGCGGCTTCCGTCAGAACCGGTCTACCATTGATATGATATTCTCATTGCGACAGATGCAAGAAAATGCCGGGAACAAAATCAGCCACTGTTTATTGCCTTCATCGACCTCACAAAGGCATTCGATTTGGTCAGTCGTGAGGGTCTGTTCAAAGCTCTAAAGAAGATTGGCTGCCCACCAACTCTTCTGTCCATTGTGGAATCGTTCCACACACGCATGAAGGGTATAATCAAGTTTGATGGCTCAACTTCAGAAGAGTTTGAAATCAAGAGTGGAGTTAAGCAAGGTTGTGTACTAGCCCCCACCCTCTTTGGGATATACTTTTCACTTCTACTGAAATATGCCTTTCGTGATCAGGATGACGGTATATACATTCACTCACGCTCAGATGGTGGCCTCTATAATGCTCAGAGATTGAAGACCAAGACCAAAATTAGCAGGGTACTAATCAGAGAGTTGCTTTTTGCGAATGATGCTGCGATTACGACCCACTCTGAGGAAGAATTACAACATCTACTATCTGCATTCTCCAATGCTTGTTCTGAATTTGGTTTAACAATTAACAAAAAGAAGACACAGATTATGTCACAAGGTGCACTTGGGGTACCATCAATCTTTATTGACGACGCTGAACTGGAGATAGTAGACCATTTTACATATCTAGGATCAGCGCAAATTATCCCTCGATCAGGAAATCAACATCAGGATTGGCAAGGCAGCAACAACAATGAACATGTTAGCAAAAAGGGTCTGGGAGAACAGCAAGCTTACTGCCAAAACAAAAGTCTTCGTCTACCAAGCCTGTGTCCTTAGTACTCTTCTTTATGGCAGTGAAACCTGGACAACTTACTCACGCCAAGAGAAACGTTTAAACAGCTTTCATATGCGGTGTCTGCGAAGAATACTTGGTATTAAGTGGCAAGACAAAATCACAAATACTGAAGTATTGGAAAGATCAGGTTGTGTGACGGTGTATTCCATGCTCAGTCTTCGTAGACTTAGATGGATAGGACACGTTAGGAGGATGGATGATGGTAGAATACCAAAGGACATCTTTTTTGGTGAATTACAGACAGGTAGGAGATCTCAGGGTCGGCCTCTACTACGATACAAAGATGTGTGTAAGCGGGACATGATTGATACAGGCATTGATAATGCACATTAGGAGCATGTCGCCACTGAACGTGTTGCATGGAGGGCAACTATCAGAAATGGAATAAAGACAAAGGAGAAAATGATTGCAGATAAAGCACACACAGAGCGTGAGAGACGTAAGATGGTGCAAAATGGTGGAAATGACCATGTTTTTACATGCACCTTCTGTGGGCAAACATTTGCAGCAAGAATTGGACTTACCAGCCACACTCGCCACCGCCATGGATCGTAGTTATTAAGCCTTTTTGAAGCACAATGTACCAAACTATCGTCTGTCAAGACGTATAGGTGCCAATGGACGTATGTATGTATGTATGTATGTATGTATGTATGTATGTATGTATGTATGTATGTATGTACGTACGTACGTACGTATGTACGTATCTATGTATGCATGTATGTACGTACGTACGTACGTACGCACGCACGCACGCACGCATGCACGCACGTACGTACGTTCGTATGTATGTATGTATGTATTTATGTATGTATGTATGTATGTATGTATGTATGTATGTATGTATGTATGTATGTATTATGTATGTATGTATGTATGTATGTATGTATTATGTATGTATCTATACAGGCAGGCAGGCAGGCAGACAGACAGACCGACAGACAGACAGACAGATTACCATGACTCTATGTCATAGTGAAGTTGATAATCATAGAAGACGTGGAACCTGAGCCACGTTGCGCAAGCTGAGTAGACACCGAAGCGAATAAGCAAGATTCGCGAAAATGACTGAGTGATGATTTAAGTCGTTCTTGTGATCGTATGAGGACACCCCACGTTATGAAGATGGCTATGGTCAAATGATTCTTGTGGAGTTATAGTTGTTGATATTTTGGAAGCGCATTTCATATTGTGCGTGTTAACGTAATGTGATGTATATCTGACATTTGAAGAAATTGAATAACTTAAATATAAATAAAGGAAGTCGTTTTCTGTAATGTGTTTGTCGACGTTTTGTAGTGTCAATTAACAGTACAATCCTGTTGTCCAACCTTTGAGGACCAATACTTACTAGGTGTACCGAACAAGTAGAATGAAACTGCGCAAGGGTTTGAAGTGGTAATGAATCTGACTCAGGACAAAGAATGTTACAACAAAATAATGACAACTAAATAGCTATAATGTACGTTGCACGTAGAGAGGATATTGGTCATTGCAATTGGATGACCACGAGACATGAAATATCGTCCGGGACACTTATAGCCATCTATACCTCCCGGCACTTATATTTTTAATCGTCAATTACAAATGTAGGAATGAAGCGAATTGTGATACCGGGGATATATCTGTCAATCACATCATCAGATGAGTCGATTTTCATTAGTTAAAGACATTAAAGGGGAGATGGTACTGTTGATAATGAGCACTGTGTAACGTGTAATAACTCGACTTACTTTGTACACGACCTGTAGAAAAAATAAACGTTACAGGTTTCATCTGATGTTATTAACTGGACAAAGTATTTAAAACTTCAACTTGGTTAAGAATGTTCTCTTATATTTCTATTTCAAATTATGGTGTCACCGTGTTCTTTGATATCAGTATTGTTACTGTTTACTTGATATCCACGGAGAGTCATTTCTTTGCACTCGTTACTATAATAAATAATAATAAAATATAAAATAAAATATATAAAGTCGGACATGACTGTCAAAGGCTGAGGTATCAGAACTCCACGTGGATGTGGAAGACAAGGGGAAACTACCACGTTATATTCACACGACTTCATGAAAAATCGCATGTCATTGGCAGTAAATAACTTCAATGGCTGTCTTAGGACATCTTTGTCCGGTTTGAACAGCCATGTGCTACAGGTACCACCAAGCCGTCATCCAGAGACTGAAGTTAGATAGTCAGTTATTCGTTCCTCTTGATCTCAAGGCGACGCATAGGACAGAATTCATGGCTCTCCATGCCTGGCGGTTCGCTGCTACCTGGTGTAGATCTTGGATGTTTACTTGGCCGTTTAATGAGCCTTCATTGATGATGGTTCTACGCAGGGTCTCTCTTGTCTTCCCCGTTTTCTTTTCCCTACCGCAGACCATAAAAGGCATTGGAAGGGAAGTCTTGTCTTGTGCATTCTGAGTACATGGGCGATGTAGTTCCAATGGCGTTTTCTTATAAAATTGGAAAATGTATCTTGCTTATTCTCTTGTCTTATTTGCATATTGGTTCTGAAGTCTGTCCAGTGGATGTTTAGAATTCTTCTAAGACATTTGTTCTCAAAATTATCTATATTTTTATCTAAAGCTACGGTTGATTTCCAACTCTCACATCCATACGTTAACACTGGAATCATACAGGAATTGAAGATTTTAAGTTTCGTATGTTTGCTGAGTGTCTTTGACTTCCAAATGTTTGACAGTTTACTGAAGGCACCAAATGCCAGTGCGATTCTAGATGATATTTCTGGTGTTGAGTCCCCTGTAGATGTCATTTTGCGTCCTAGGTACGTGGAGCTGTTGACATTTTCAAGAAGGTGGTTGTTTAATTTGGTGTCGTCTGAACTGTTGGTAAGATCTATAGATTTTTTTTTTGGGGGGGGGGGTGGGGTGTTAACTTGGAGACCAATTTGTCCTGAAACCTTTTGGAGATGGTTTATTTTCTCTTGGGCATCTGGGTGTAATGAACTCAAAAGCACTATGTCATCGGCAAAGTCCAGGTCTTCTAGAATTTTGTCAACCCAATGGATACCCATATTTGTTCTCAAAATTATCTATTTTTTTTAAATCTAAAGCTACCGTTGATTTCCAACTCTCATGGCTTGTATGACTGTCAATCACAAGTTTGTATGACCTTGGTATATTTGGTAGGGAAACCATAGATGTTAAGTAGATTCCAAAGTGAAGAACGGTGGACACTGTCGAAGGCTTTTTGAAAGTCAAATCTTAAATAAAACACGACAATTTTAAAAAGGTACATGTAACGATAGATCGTTAAATAAGCTTGGCACGTTGAACAATGCTATAAGGGAAATGGAAAGCATGAAATTGAATATCCTAGGCATAAGTGAGATGGGAAGAAAGGGATCAAGCAAAATTATAAACGACAAACACACAATCATTTCTTCTAGAGGGGATACACACGGAAAAGGAGTAGGGCTAATATTTGATAATGAAACAGCCAAATCACTTAATGGTTACTGGTGTATTTCTGATAGAGTTGTTATGGTCATTGTGAAAGGTAAACTAAAATACACACACACACACACACACACACACACACACACATACACACACACACATATATATATATATATATATATATATATATATATACATTCACATTGGCACCTTGCCGTCTTGACAGACGATAGTTTGTGCTTTAAAAAGGCATAATAACTCTTAACTATGGCGGTAGCGAGTGTGACTGATAAGGCCAATTTGCGCTGTAAATGTCCGTTCACAGTGGGTGCATGTGAACACGTGGTCATTTCCACCATCATGCACCATCTTACGTCTCAAACGCTTGGTGTGTGACTTTTCTGCAATAATTTTCTCCTTTGACTTTATTCCATTTCTGATATTTGCCCTCCATGCAACACGTTCAGCGGCGACTTGCTCCCAATGTGCATTATCAATGCCTGTATCAATCATGTCCCGCTTACACACATCTTTGTATCGTAGTAGAGGCCGACCCTGAGATCTCTTACCCATCTGTAATTCACCAAAAAAGATATCCTTTGGTATTCTACCATCATCCATCCGCCTAAGGTGTCCTATCCATCTAAGTCTACGAAGACTGAGCATGGAATAAACTGTCACACAACCTGATCTTTCCAATACTTCAGTATTTGTGATTTTGTCTTGCCACTTAATACCAAGAATTCTTCGCAGACAATATATTCATTGGCACCTTTCCGTCTTGACAGACGATAGTTTGGTACAGTGTGCTTCAAAAAGGCTTAATAACTACGACCCATGGCGGTGGCGAGTGTGGCTCGTAAGGCCAATTCTTGCTGCAAATGTTTGCCCACAGTAGATGCATGTGAAAACCTGGTCATTTCCACCATTGTGCAGCATCTTACGTCTCTCACGCTCTGTGTGTGCTTTATCTGCAATCATTTTCTCTTTTGTCTTTATTCCATTTCTGATGTTTGCCCTCCATGCATCACGTTCAGCGGCGACTTGCTCCCAATGTGCATTATCTATGCCTGTATCAATAATGTCCCGCTTACACACATCTTTGTTTCGTAGTGGAGGCCGACCCTGAGATCCCTTACCCGTTTGTAATTCACCAAAAAAGATGTCCTTTGGTATTCTACCATCATCCATCCTCCTAACATGTCCTATCCATCTAAGTCTACGAAGACTGAGCATGGAATACACCGTCACACAACCTGATCTTTCCTATACTTCAGTGTTTGTGATTTTGTCTTGCCACTTAATACCAAGTATTCTTCGCAGACACCGCATATGAAAGCTGTTTAAACGTTTCTCTTGGCGTGAGTAAGTTGTCCAGGTTTCACTGCCATAAAGAAGAGTACTAAGGACACATGCTTGATAGACGAGGACTTTTGTTTTGGCAGTAAGCTTCCTGTTCTCCCAGACTCTTTTTGCTAACATGTTCATTGTTGCTGCTGCCTTGCTAATCCTGATGTTGATTTCCTGATCGAGGGATAATTTGCTATTTACCTCTGATCCTAGATATGTAAAATGGTTTACTATCTCCAGTTCGGCGTTTTCAATAAAGATTGATGGTACACCATGTGCACCTTGTGACATAAACTGTGTCTTCTTTTTGTTAATTGTTAAACTAAATTCAGAACAAGCATTGGAGAATGCAGATAGTAGATGTTGTAATTCTTCCTCAGAGTGGGTCGTAATCGCAGCATCATCCGCAAAAAGCAACTCTCTTATTAGTACCCTGCTAATTTTGGTCTTGGCCTTCAATCTCTGAGCATTATAGAAGCCACCATCTGAGCGTGAGTGAATGTATATACCGTCATCCTGATCACGAAAGGCATATTTCAGTAGAAGTGAAAAGTATATCCCAAAGAGGGTGGGGGCTAGTACACAACCTTGCTTAACTCCACTCTTGATTTCAAACTCTTCTGAAGTTGAGCCATCAAACATGATTATACCCTTCATGCCTGTGTGGAACGATTCCACAATAGACAGAAGAGTTGGTGGGCAGCCAATCTTCTTTAGTGCTTTGAAAAGACCCTCACGACTGACCAAATCGAATGCCTTTGTGAGGTCGATGAAGGCAATAAACAGTGGCTGATTTTGTTCCCGGCATTTTTCTTGCATCTGTCGCAATGAGAATATCATATCAATAGTAGACCGGTTCTGACGGAAGCCGCACTGTGATTCGGGGTAGGCTTGATCTCCCAGGAATTGAAGTCTGCGCAGGACAATTCTGGCAAACACTTTCCCAACAATACACAGAAGTGAGATACCCCTATAGTTGTTGCAGTCGCTCCGATCGCCCTTGTTCTTGTACAGCGTTATGATGTTTGAATCTTTGAAATCCTGTGGGACTTGTCCTTCTCGCCAGCATAGCTCTATTAGCTGGTGGATCTGTAGAGAGAGTGTGTCTTTTCCACTCCTGATTACCTCTATTGGAATCCTTACCTGGAGCCTTGCCAGATGCAAGCTCATTTATAGCACACTTAACTTCTGTTATGGTGGGAAGTGTGTCCAGGTGGTCAAGAGTTGGCAGGGCCTCTATGGCGTTGAGGGCATCATCCGCTAGCTTGGTCTCACTTGAGTAAAGCTCTAAATAGTGCTCGACCCATCTATCCATCTGCTGTTTCTTATCAGTGATGATTTCTCCAGTCAAGGTTTTTAGCGGTGCACTTCTTTTGATCATTGGACCACAGGCTTTCTTTATCCCTTCATACATGCTTCTGATGTTTCCCTTATCACTTGCGATTTGTATGGACTCACATAACTTGATCCAATAGTCATTCGCACACTGCTTGGCAGCCTTTTGTAATCCTTCCTCGCTTGCTTCAGCTCACTCAGAGTGTTACGCTTTGGTCTTTCCTTGTTCCTTAAGAGAGCTTTCTTCTTTTTATTAATCAAGGGCTGCAGTATCTGGCTGTTTGCCGCAAACCAGTCCTGTCTCTTATGATCCACAGTGCCGTAAACCCCTACCGCTGTTTTATAGTTTCCTTAAGTTTACTCCATTTATCATTTACTATACAATTTTCTGATGTATCATTGAAAGCGTCTTCAAGTTGCTGTTGAAATTCAAAGCACTTTCCAGGATCGTGAGTATTAATAATATTAATCCTGGGGCTAGACTTGTGTTTAGCTGTGTAGATTCTCTTTGGTCTCAGTCTAACCCTTGCAATAACCAAAGAATGATCTGTATCACTGTCAGCACTGTGGTAACTTCGAGTTAATGATGTATGGTTCAGATGTTGTATCTGTGTGATAATGAAGTCCAGCTGATGCCAATGGCCAGATCTTGGATGTTTCCATGTGACCTTATGCAGCTCTTTTGTTTTAAAAAAGGAGTTTGTAATACATAGGTCATTTCTAGTGCAATGCTCCAGCAGCCTTTGCCCATTATCATTCATGCGACCGATGTTGTATTTTCCAAGGCACACTGGCCTTGAACTCAAGTCCTTGCCCACACGAGCATTGAAATCACCGAGCATATAAATGTAGTCGGATTTTGGATCTGCCTTGATCGCAGAGTCTAGCTGCTCATAGAATGTATCCTTCACATTATCAGAGGAAGCGACTGTCGGTGCATATGCAGTGAGAATGGTGACAAATCCACAAGAGGTTGCCAAGCGAAGTGATAATAATCTTTCATTACCTCCAGCTGGGATATCAATCATTCCCAGTAGCGAATTCTTCACTGCAAAGCCCACAACATGTTGCCTTTTTTCTGCCTGCCCTCTTCCCTTCCAAAAAAAGGTGTAATTGTTTTCATTGAGTGACCCTTCCTCAGCGAGGCGAGTCTCCTGCAGGCCAGCAATATAAATGTTAAGACGATTGAGTTATCAATCACAGCCGTTTTTCTCACATCGTCAAAATTTGTCAAGTCGGTGGAATATCCTGGACACATGGTTCTCACGTTCCAGGTTGCAAGCCGTAGCTTGAGGTTTCTATTATTCTTTTTATTAGTACCTGGTGCACTGGTTTTACAGCCTGCGATTCAGATTTTGTCCTAGCCCCAAGCACCCATTGAAGCAGGCAGGCTGTGGCGGATCAGCACCCAATTGGCCGGGGGCTGCCCAGCTTGAGGCTGGCGGTAGCTGATCAGAGACACCTGTAGGTGTCTCCCACCATCAGAGGCAACGCGTGGCGCCCCATATCTACGCCAACTGACAAGGAAGTATAACCCGTAACAGTTGCTTTGATTCCGAGACCGGTTAAGACCAGGGATGGAGTTATTGCCTCTCCATAGCACAAAGCCTGGGCTAAAATAAAGAAACCATGTGTTGCCCATGCAGCATGATCCCTCTCTCGGCCTGCTTAGTTCACTCCAGAGGAAAGTTAACACCTATACATCTGGAACAAGACAAGCTGCAGGATCAGCAAAGCAATGCTCTAACTGTCCGCCTGTCGGAGCTTCGATCCTAGACAAGCTGCCAACCAAGGCTTAGGGCCTTGTCTGCCCTGTCATGACTTATTTTGTCGTTGGGTTGCAATTCCTCGAACCAGGATAAGGCTTGTACCCTCCCAATTGCGCTCCTCCGCCTGAAGCCGTTGGCACAATGTGGGGTGTCGGGTTTGGTAGGCACCGCCCAACATTCGGCGCTGACAGAAAGCAGGTAGTACCGTCTACTGTCATACGGTAGCTCAGTCATATCTGCCTAAGACCTGACTGACATATATATATATATATATATATATATATATATATATATATATATATATATATATATATATATATATATATACATATATATATATATATATATATATATATATATATATATATATATATATATATATATATATATTGTTCAAATATGCGCACCAACTACAAGCAGTAGTGAAGAAGAAATACACCATGCGTACGATGAAGAAGACAAGGCGATGTCTCAAATTAAATCACAAGATACACAATAATACTTGGTGATGTTAATGCAAATGTTGTAAAAAAGAAGAAAAATGGTGGAATTATGGCTTATGTGCACATAATGAAAGAGGAGAGTAGCTAATAGAATAGGCAAATATCAATGATTTGTTCATTGGGTACACATGGTTTAAACACAATAAACGACAACTTTCAAATGGAAAAGCCCTGATAAGACAATACAACTAAATTGACTACATACTTAATAATAACAGGTTTATAAATGTGTTAATATAAAGACAATATCAGGTGCTGATTGTAATAGTGATCATGTACCACTATATGGCACAATAAAAGAGAGGCTGAAAAAAGAAAATAACATTTTTAAGAACATGAGACTTAATAAAGAGGTTTTGAAGATAGATAAAGAAATTCCAGAACAATACAGAATGATTGTGAAAAATAGGTACGATTCAATAGCCCAAATACAGAATATAAACGAACAGAGGGAAATGGAGCAGAAATATATCAAATAAACCACTGATCATTGTGTGGCACTAAAAGGACCAAATGCCATCATAGGGAATACAATGTGGCACCAGATGATCCCTTGGTAGCGAAAGAGTTAAGGAACTCCTCAAAGCAAAGAAATATTACCCGATAGAAGCCAAAAATGTAAGAAACAATGGGTGACTGAAGACATATTACAGTTGGTGGCCAAAAGACACCAGGGTAAAATGAGAAACAAAAATACAACGAGATAAATAAAGAAATCAGAAATCATTGTGTGAAGGAAAAGAAATTTGGTTAAACGAGCAGTGCAAGTCATTAAATTAAATGACATTTAAGAAACCTAAAAACACATTTGCACAGAAACATCAGTGAGCTCACAGGTACAAATTAAGAATAAATAC
Source organism: Cepaea hortensis (assembly GCA_963921405.1). Classification (NCBI taxonomy): domain Eukaryota; kingdom Metazoa; phylum Mollusca; class Gastropoda; order Stylommatophora; family Helicidae; genus Cepaea; species Cepaea hortensis. The sequence goes on from CAWUFQ010000646.1 coordinate 159,899, forward strand.
AGGGTGTTTAAAATCAAAAACAGGAAATATATTACTGGAGGAAGATGCTGTAATGAAGAAGTGAACTGATTGTTAAAGAGAATGATTTGATGGAGAAAGGGCAGCATTAACAGAAGAAAGTATCTTAGAAGGCCCGACTATTCTAAAAGAAGAAGTCGCTAACGCTGTCAAACATATGCAAACAGGAAAAACAGCTGGGTCACATGGAATCACAATAGAAGCATTAGAAGTAATGGGATAATTTGGAGTAGGTATATTAACTAAAATGTTGAATGTTATTTACAGCAGTGGATATATGCCAAGCGATATGCTGAAATCTGTATTTATAACCATACCAAAAAGAACAGGAGCAATTGAATCCGAAGATTTTCGTACGATTAACCTCATAAATCATGGCACTGAACTTCTACACATAATTATAATGAGAAAAGCAAGAAGGACAATAAAAATTGATCGAGAAAGCATTGATATGTGTAAGGAAAGGGTACACACAGTGCAGTATATACCTTACGGGCATTATAAGAAGGATCAATAGAGACACAGAAAGACATACATGTGTGCTTCATATCTCATCTCATCATGTTCCTCTTGTACCTTGCGGTGTTGAAGTAAGGTATAAACTGCGGGAGAGTACCCGCTTATGGGCTTCATGTGTCGATATGCCCATGGACTCTGCTATTCCCTGCATCCATAATTTACGTGGCCGGCCTCTTCCTTTCCATCTGGTCTGTACATCATTGCTTGTTGTGGTATACTGTTAGTTGGTAACCTCCTTGCATGACCAAGCCATTTGACTTGCCACCTTCTAATAAAATCTAATTAGAATGATTGGAAGATATTAACAGACATGCGAAAGATATAAGAAAAATAAATAAAAAAATGTTTACTGGATCCAAGTAGCGGCAATCAAAATTGGAAATAATGAAGAAAATTATGATCAAATAAGAATGGGAGTACGACAGTGGTGAGTTTTATCAACGGTTCTCTTCTACCTCTATAGCGAAGTAATAATGAGAGCTATCAAAGAGAAGCCATGAATAATATTTGGAGGTCATAATATAAACAATATACGCAATGCAGATGACACAGTACTGGTTGCAGATAATGGACAAGATCTACAACCATTGTTTGATATTGTAGCAACAGAGAGTGCAAAGAAATTACTCTCCTTGAATAACAAGAAAACAGTAACAATGGTGATATCAAAGAAGAATGTCACACTCAAATGTGAAATAGAGACAGAAAGGACAATTCTTCACCAAGTTGATACATTTATAACACCAGAAGGAAGATGCACATCATAGATTAAGAGCAGAATAGGGCAAGCATTGGCTGCATTTCAGAAAATGAAGACTATGCTATGCAATAGGTCACTATCCTTGAATGTAAGAAAGTGTATTGTGTTGTATGGCCGTGAGTCTTGGAACGTAAATGAGCAAATTATGAATAGAATGGAAACATAGGAAATGCGGTTCCTGAGACGAATGTTGCGTATTCCTTGGACTGCAAAACCAATAACAAGTATTGCCTGAAAGAGACTAATGACACTAGACAAGTATATCAGTCAATCATGTGCCATGCCGGAAAGCGTGGGCGGTCATGACTCACCATTTCACTCGATCATCAGAGTCGTGGATTAGCTCAGTGTTCCTGTCTCGTCCATGCAATTGGCCAAGAGATCCAGGTATTTTCCTCTCGGTCTTCCTCTTGGTCTGTTTCCTTCGATCACTAAGTTCTCCAATCTATTTCTTCTCATAACATGTCCAAACAATTTTCACTGTCTACGTCTAATTTCTCTAATCTATTTACGATTTTCATTTGTCTCCTGTAGTTCTTGGTCATTTGTTTTTCTGTCTGTCCATGGTATTCTATGCATTTTCCTGAGAAACCACATTTCTGCAGCCATCAGATATTTTTCAACTTGACTGCACATTGTCCAAGTTTCACATCCATACAAAATAATAGGCTCTATGTATCACCTCAATTATATACAACAATAATAAAGAGGCAAACAGCTGTTTTTTATCACGTGATGAGAAGAGAGGCATTGGTGAACACCGTGACAACTGGAAAGATAAAGGGTAAGTGAGGCAGAGGTAGACCAAAAGAAATGATGCATGGAGGATTGTCAACAAGACCTAGATATGTAGAGACTCATGACCGCCTAAGCCAGTCGGCATAACACTTGCTGATTACACACACACACACACACACACCCACCCACCCACCCACCCACCCACACACACACACACACACACACACTGATTTAGATATGTGAAAATGTAAGACACATAATTTGTGGAAAATTGGCACGATTGAGGGGAAATGAGACAAGGGGAAGCCAGAGAGGAAAATATCTGGTCGATTAAAAAAAAAAAAAAAAAAAAAAAAAAAACAGAATTTCTTCATGTCTACAGGGAATTTGTGAGATGGACAAACATGACCACCATAGCTTATCGGCATTGCACATGATGAAGATAGATGGAATTCAATAATATTGCTATCACTTCCATACCCAGATCTCCTTTAGCTTTAATGTCTCCAACGCTGAAGTTATTTGGCCCCGGAAATATACAGTTATTCATGCGTTGCATAACATATT
>CAWUFQ010000646.1:165000-168715 GCA_963921405.1 Cepaea hortensis
GGAGTAGTGTGGAGGAGGAGGCGAGGAGGAGGGAGGAGGAAGATGGAGGAGGAGGGAGAAGGAGGGAGGAGGAGAGCGCAGGAGGAGAAGGGAGCAGGAGGAGGAGAGGGAGGAGGAGGGAGGAGGAGGGAGGAGGAGGAGAGAGTAGGAGGATGGAGGAGGCGGAGGGAGAAGGAAGAGGGAGGAGGAAGAGGGAGAATGAGGAGGGAGAAGGAGGAGAAGGAGGGGGAGGAGGGGAGGAGGAGGAGGGAGGAGGAGGAATGTGAAGGGAGGAGGAGGGAGGAGGGAGGAGGTAGAGGGAGAAGGAGGAGGAGGGAGGCGGAGAGAGGAGGAGGAGGGAGGAAGAGGGAGGAGGAGGAATGTGAAGGGAGGAGGAGGGAGGAGGTAGAGGGAGGAGGAGGGAGGAGAGGAGGTAGAGGGAGGAGGAGGAGGGAGGAGGCGGAGAGGGAGGAGGGGGAGGAGGGAGGAGGAGGAGGAGGGAGGATGAGTGATGAGGAGGAGGGAGGAGGAGAGAGGAGGAGGAGGGAGGAGGAGGAGGGAGGAGGAAGAGGGAGGAGGAGGAATGTGAAGGGAGGAGGAGGGAGGAGGTAGAGGGAGGAGGAGGGAGGAGGAGGAGTGAGGAGGAGGAGAGGGAGGAGGAAGAAGGAGGAGGGGGAGGAGGGAGGAGGAGGAGGAGGGAGGAAGAAGGGGGAGGAGGGATGAGGAGGAGGAGGGAGGAGGAGGAAGAGGGAGGAGGAGGAATGTGAAGGGAGGAGGAGGTAGAGGGAGGAGGAGGAGGGAGGAGGAGAAGGGAGGAGGAGGGATGAGGAGGAGGAAGAGGGAGGAGGAGGGAGGAGGTAGAGGGAGGAGGAGGAGGAGGAGTGAGTAGGAGGAGAGGGAGGAGGAGGAAGGAGGAGGGAGAAGAGGGAGGAGGAGGGAGGAAGAAGGAGGAGGAGGGAGGAGGAGGGATGAGGAGGAGGAGGGAGGAGGAGGAAGAGGGAGGAGGAGGAATGTGAAGGGAGGAGGAGGGATAGGGAGGAGGGGAAGAGGAAGAGGGTAAGAGGAAGAGTGGAGAGGAGGAGGGAGGATGTAGAGGGAGGAGGAGGGAGGAGGAGAGAGGAGGGAGGAGGAGAGAGGAGGAGGAGGGAGGAGGTAGGAGGAGGAGGAAGAGGGAGGAGGAGGGAGGAGAAGGAAGGAGGAGGAAGAAGGAGGAGGAAGAGGGAGGAGGAGGATGGAGGAGGGAGAGGGAGGAAGAGGGAGGAGGAGGAAGGAGGAAGAGGGAGGAGGAGGATGGAGGAGGGAGAGGGAGGTGGGAAAGAGGAAGAGGGTAGGAGGAGGAGGAGGTGAGAGGAGGAGACGGAGGGAGGAGGAGAAGGAGGAGGAGGGGATAGGAGGAGGGAGGAGGCAGAGGGAGAAGAAGGAAGGAGGAGGAGGAAGGAGGGAGAGGAAGGAGGGAGAATGAGGAGGGGAGGAAGGAAAGGGAGGTGGAAGAGGAGGAGGAGGGAGGAGGAAAGAGGTAGGGGGAGGAGAAGGTAGAGGGAGGAGGAGGAGGAAGGAAAGGGAGGAGGAAGAGGAGGAGGAGGGAGGAGGAGGGTGGAGGGAGGAGGAGGAGGTAGAGGGAGGAGGAGGGAGGAGGTAGGAGGAGGAGGAAGAGGGAAGAGGGAGAAGAAGGGAGAAGGAGGAGTGAGGATGATGAGGGAGAAGGAGGCAGGAGGAGGAGGAGGGAGGCAGGAGGAGGAGGGATAAGGAGGGAGAGGGAGGAGAAGGGAAGATGAGGGAGGAGGGGGAGGAGGCGGAGGGAGTAGGAGGGAGGAGGATGGAGGAGGAGGGGAGAGGAAGAGGGAGAAGAAAGAGGGAGAAGGAGGAGGGAGTCGGGAGAGGGATGAGAGGGAGGAAGAAGAGGAGGGTGGAGGGAGGAGGTAGAGGGAGCAGGAGGGAGGAGAAGAGAGGAGGAGAGAGTTCGCCATTCCGAATTCATACTCGTCTAGTTCTTCCCTTCTACACGACTGTAGATAACTTCCTTACACATAAAAAGATGAATTGTTATTGATATTGCCGTGGCATGGAGGAATATCAGCAGCAGAGTTGATCCAAAAAACCAAAGACTGAGATCTACGGAGAGCCATGAACGCCTACGCCAGCCGGCACGGCACTTGATGATGATGATTGCCGTGTGACGATTCTGTGTAGTCACGTCATTTTCTTCCCTTTCCCTAGCGTTTTGGTTCGGGGATTCTTTCATCATCATCATCATCATATATTTACGTACGTATTTTGGGAGGGGGAGGAGGGAGGAGGAGGAAGAAGAAAAAAAAACTATGACAGTTGACAGCTCTGGAATGAAAGGAAGGCGTGTAGAAAATTTCATCTCAATCGGATGGGCCGTTCGCGAACAAATAAAGGACATATATATTTACATACATACATATATACATACATATTTACATACATACACTTTGTTTTATAAATATATATATATATATATATATATATATATATATATATATATATATATATATATATATATATATATATACATATGCATATACATACACATACACACACAAGTGGATGATAAACAATTAATGAAGCCTATTAATCGCTATTAAATGATATACGCATATGCTGGTGACACGCAGACAGGTTATTACATAGAAATAAAAGAAAACCCACTGATATCCACATGCCTATGTAACAGAAAACCGTGCGCATAATATGAACTGATAGAACCCACCATACAGAAGATATAATGCATGAATCACCATAATAAAACATATATTTATGCAAAAAAAACCACATATCATTTGTAAATATAATGAAAGTCAAAAATACTCTAAAATAGTAATATACACTGATCTGACGAGAGACAACCCGGAACAGGATATTGTTCCAAGACAGACAATGCCCAAAGCAACACCCAGCCGACCCGTCGGATACCTCCTAGAAAATATACTGTGCACAAAGAGAAAATTGTTTGCAATACCTCCCTAATTCAGAGAAAATTCGCAACAATCCCTATCAACCAAAAAAAATGAGACACCATACAAATACACAGACAATTATACAATAACAACACTCAGGGCAATCAAGGGCAATACCAACAAAATAGTCAATTACAACAGAGTGACGGCCACAACTCAAAGTACCTAGCTGTATTTAGTAGTTTCCGAAAATAGCCTAGATATGTGTGGTGTACAGAACTGAATCAAACTGTGGGCCCTTCTTCTGCTGGAACTATAGCATTTTCGTTGCGTTTTGGGAAGACGATAATAACATTTGAAGGTCAATGACAGTTAGTCTGCTTGGTTGCTGTCTCCTTGAATCTGATGGTACTGATTCACCTTTGCCGAAAATGTTGAAGATGATGATGAATGTCCAGCGCTTTGAATCTGTATATTTTGGCAGATAAATTTGATATCTGATTGTCTACTGTTGAATGTTTCTTGCCCGTTGACATGATGATGACGAGAACAGAACGATGGGAACAACGAAGAAGCATAAACTCCTGATTTCACTGCTACACAGCTGATAATTTGTTTACCATTTGCGACCTACTTTCTCATTCACTATATGTCCCGCTGTAAATGACCTGGGGGAAAAAAACTTGCCACTCACGGCTGTTTTCTGAAACATGTCCACGGCTGTTAGATGTTTCTACATAAAGAAATTACTCGCTGTTCTGCAACAGTCTTTAATTCGTTCTCGTTTGATTCGGCAGAACCCGCACATCCCCACC
>CAWUFQ010000647.1:0-18038 GCA_963921405.1 Cepaea hortensis
TTTATGTTCAGTAAGTTTTGCGGGATTATCATGAACCTGTCAGGAGTTATTGTCAAAAATGTTATTTTGACCTTGACCTCTTTCATGACCTCACGAGTCATGAGGTGAGTACAATTCAGGTATCCACGAGAAGTTAATGGCCAGATGGACACAGTCGATAGGTTGACTGATGTCCAATAAGCGAATATCTTTTGTAAAAGTAACACCAGAAATGTTACGTTTTTTTAAACAGTATATATATATATATGCCGGTCTCTCTGGCTGTGGGGTTACAACACTTTCTCTCTGTAATCCCGTTTATCACGCAGAGTCTCGCAGCGGAGCGAGAACTGAGGTGGTTCGACCCCCGCTCGTGACTTGCGGATACTGAGCCGGCCGCTCAGAAAAGCAATGGCAAACTACTGAGCGTAATCTTGCCAAGAGATCAACAGACAGCTGAAAGATGCTGCTGTTGACAGCTAAGTCCTGTAAAAGGATACGCAAAACATATATATCTTATATATAAATTAGGATGTGCGTATCTCTGTATGTATGTATGTATGTATGTATGTCCTTTATACGCTCGCGAACGGCCCATCCGATTGAGATGAATTTTCTACACGCCTTCCTTTCATTCCAGAGATGCCAACTGTCGTAGTTTTTTTTTCTTCTTCCTCCTCCTCCCTCTTCCCCTCCTCCCCCTCCCAAAATACGTACGTCCAGGAATGGTCTTCTACATAGACACTTCTCTCTGAGGTCCGCGATAACATATTAACCTGGTGGGATGGCAATCAATCATCCTACTACCTCCTCCCTCCTCCTCCTTCTCCCACTTCCTCCTCCTCTTCCTCCCTCCGCCTCCTCCCTCCTCCCACTCTCTACTCCTCCTTCCTCCTCCCTCCTCCTTCTCCTCCTCCTTCTCCCTCTTCCTCCTCCCTCTTCCTCCCTCTTCCTGCTCCCTCCGCCTCCTCCCTCCCCTACTCTCTCCTCCTCCTCCTCCTCCTCCCATCTCCCTCCTCCTACTCCCTTCTCCTCCTCCTCCTCCTCTCTCCTCCTCCCTCCTTCTCCCTCTTCCTCCTCCCTCCTCCTCCCCCCTCCTCCTCCACCCTACTCCTCCCTCCTCTTCCTCCTCCCTCCTCCTCCCTCTCCCTCCTCCTACTCCCTTCTCCTCCTCCTCCTCCTCCTCCTCTCTCCTCCTCCCTCCTTCTCCCTCTTCCTCCTCCCTCCCCCTCCTCCTCCACCCTACTCCTCCCTCCTCTTCCTCCTCCCTCCGCTACACTCTCTCCTCCTCCTCCCCTCCTCCTCCCTCTCCCTCCTCCTACTCCCTTCTCCTCCTCCTCCTCTCTCCTCCTCCCTCCTTCTCCCTCTTCCTCCTCCCTCCTCCTCCCCCTCCTCCTCCACCCTACTCCTCCCTCCTCTTCCTAATCCCTCCTCCTCCCTCCTATTCCTCCTGTCTCCTCCTCCCTCCTTCTCCCTCCTCCTTCTACCTCTTCCTCCCTCCTCCTTCTCCCTCCACCTCCTCCCTCCTCCTCTCTCCTCCTCCTCCCTCCTCCTCCCTCTCCCTCCTCCCTTCTCATCCTCCCCCACCTACGTTCTCCTCCTCCCTCCTCCTCCTTCTCCCTCTTCCTCCCCCTCCTCCTCCTCCTTCACCCTCCTCCCTCCTCCTCCTCCTCCTTCACCATCCTCCCTCCTCCTCCTCCCTCCTCCTCATCCTCCCTCCTCCCTCCTCCTCCCTCCTCATCCCTCTTCCTCCTCCTCCTCCCTCCTCCCTCCTCCTTCTCCCTTTCCCCCCTCTTTCTCTTAATCCCTCCTCCTCCCTTCTCCTCCCTCCTATTCATCCCTACTCCTCCTCCTCCCTCCTCCTCCTCTCTCCGCCTATCTCTTCCTCCCTCCTCCTCCCTCCTCTCTCTTCCTCCTCCTCCCTCCTCTCTCTTCCTCTCCTCCTCCTCCCTCTTCCTCCTCCTCCTCCTCCTCCTTCCTCCTGCTCCCTCCTCCTCCTCCCTTCTCCTCCCTTCTCCTCCTCCCCCTCCTACCCCTCCCTCCTCCCCCTCATCCGTCTTCCTCCCTCCTCCTTCTTCCTCCCTCCTCCTCCCCCTCCTCCCCCTCCTCCTCCCTCTCCTCCTCCCTCCTCCTCCTCTCTCTACCTCCTCCCTCCTCCTCCCTTCACATTCCTCCTCCTCCCTCTTCCTCCTCATCCCTCCTCCTCCCTCCTCCTCCTCATCCCTCCTCCTCCTCTATCCTCCTCCCTCCTCCTCCTCCTCCTCCCTCTACCTCCTCCCTCCTCCTCCCTTCACATTCCTCCTCCCTCCCTCTTCCTCCTCCTCCCTCTCATCCTCTTCCCTCCTTCTCCTCCCTCCTCTTCTCCCTCTTCCTCCTCCCTCTTCCTCCCTCCGCCTCCTCCCTCCTCCCACTCTCTACTCCTCCCTCCTCCTTCTCCTCCCTCCTCCTCCTCCCTCCTCCTCCCTCCTCTTCCCTCCTCCACCTCCCTCTTCCTCCTCCCTCCTCCATTTACCCAAGACAGACAGACATACAGATAGTCGGGAACGGGATCTTATATGACTACTTATATGATTTAAATGAGATGCTCTCCACCATGGGCTGGGCCGGGTCAGACAGACAGACAGACAGACAGACAGATAGATAGACAGACAGACAGACAGACAGTCGGGAACGGGAGCTTATATGACTACTTATATGAATTAAATGAGATGCTCCCCACCAGAGTCTGGGCGAAGCCGGGCCGTGTCAGCTAGTATATATATATATATATATATATATATATATATATATATATATATATATATATATATATATATATATATATATATATATTTAAATTTCAGAGGACCCCACAGGGACGCAGAGGTGTTTCCAAGGCACCAGGGCCGGGTTATATACTGGCCAAGACCTATTGACGCGTCCTCGCCGAGCGTCCTGGGCAACAGGTCCCTTCGGGGTCCTGGCTGAAGTCAATAGGATCGCCGATTCCTCCGAAGTCGGAGAGTGTCAGCCTGTATGGCGAGGAACCACCAGTCTGTACACCAATAAGCCAGACATGGGACAACGGATACTCACGCAAACCTCAGGTCCTGTATGACATCACACTGATGTTGGACAACAGGATGCCTTCATCCGACATACAGGACTTTGCGTTGGAGCTCAAGCCAATGAACACAAGCAAGCAGCAAGCAAGCAAGCAGAGGACTCCACAAAACGAAACAGATAACACGATAACCCAAGTATGGCGTTATATCGCCCTTCTGTCCAAATGAGATATTATTATGCGATATTATCCTTCGACATGAATCAGTGAAGCTATGTAACCGTTCTGGTAAATTTGTTTAGGGAAGGAAATAGACTTGTGGGTTACAATGACGTCAGCTATATAATAGCGAAGTATCCAACAAATACGATCTCTGGCCTTCAGACTGACACACAAAGAATAGTCAGAGGATGTAACTGCCCTCGCCAAAAATAATCATCGTTATAATTAACTGCAGGGACGCTCCGAGGCGAAGTGGTCACGCACTCTGCCTCGCGTACTGAATTGTGTGGGTTCGATTCTGGACTACATCAATGGGTTCACGAGTGCAATTTTCTCGGAGACTCTTGGGGGTCGTCGCAGGAGCTACTGAAATTTACTGTAGCCACCCCCCCCCCCCCCATAACGTTACTGTAGCCCTCTCAGAAACTTATTGAAGCTCACGTTTTACCTTATTAACTTACTGTAGCCGCTTCAGAAACTTAGTATAGCCCTCTAATAAATTTACTGTAGCCCCTCTCAGAAATTTACTGTAGACCCTTTATTAACGTACTGTAGCCGCCTCAGAAACTTAGGTAACCCTCTTAGAAATTTACTGTAGCCCCCCCCCCCCTCCCCCCCCCCCTCCGCCAAGAAAGTTACTGTTGCCCTCTCAAAAACTTATTGAAGCTCACTTTTTAGCTGACTGTATCCCCCTTATTAACTTACTGTAGTCGTCTCAGAAACTTAATGTAACCCTCTCAGAAATTTACTGTAGTTCTCCCCCCCCCCCCCCCCTTCTGAAATTTACTGTAAATTATTTACTAAACATATTGAGTCTTATTATTTTAACTTTCTGTAGCCCCGGTCAGAAACTTACTGTAGCTGCCTCAGAAACTCACTGTAGCCCCCTTCACAAAGTTACTGCAGCCTCCAAAACTTACTGCAGCCTCCAAAACTTACTGTAGCCCCCTTAGACACTTACTGTATCCCCCATAAAAATTACACTATGGCCCCCTAGTAATATGGTATATTCAACTGGGGGACATGTTGATCCAGTTGAGATCCCCGTGGTTCTAACAATAAACATGTACAGATACGACAAACATGGCATTCCAAAAGAGGGATTTCACGGGACGACATAAGTAACAACTTCCGTATCTTCTAACTCACTGTTTCCTTTTGTGGCATGACTTGCCGGATTGTTCTAATAAAACCAACAACTGAATGTACAAATACGACACCCTCTAAATTCCCAAAGAGGGCTTTCACACAACGATAAAAGTAATGTATGTAACTTCTGACACTTCATTTCTCTTTGTGGCAGGACTCCCATTGGCGCCAGTTCCGGGGTGTTCTCTTATCTCCAAAAACACAAGTGCTACTTTACAATGAGCGGTACAGAACGCGCGCTGGTTTGTTTGAAAAAAAAGAAAGCACAGTATTTAGTGCCGTTTTTTATTTTTTTTTATTTAGCGTTCAGGTTCTCCGTCGATTGATTGGTCATAATCTGCAGGGTAGGCAGAAGTTAAAGCCACGTGAGTGACCTAGTTTCATAGGCGCGTGAAATAAAGGAAAATGTATGTGTTTTTAAGTTATAAATCCTTTATGGCTGGTTTCAGTGGAAAGGTGTTGGAAGACAGAAAACAGTGTCTTGGTTTCATATTTCCACTGCCCCTGTTATTCATCAGTTTGTCTCATCTGATGTTCTTTTCTTTTCACATTTGGTAATCTCCCACCAGTGCTGTAGATAAATGGTGCGCGGTATAATTCTCCTAGAAAACCACATTTCCTCAGCTTCCACATACTGGCCAAGGGGTTAAGGATATTGTTCGTAACCCGTATATCCACGTGGGGAAAACAGCAGCTGCAAGAATCTGCAGCGGTTCTCGCTGCGATGGTGACTTACGGGGGTATGTGAGCCGGTCGTTCAGAAATCAATGGCAAACTACTGAATGTAAAACTTGCCTAGTACATAAACAGCAGCTGTAAAACGCCCGCGTTCGAAACACAGCTGCGCGCGATTTGGCAGCAGACCGCGCTGCGTTGGTTTTACGTTGGCATCGTGCCGGTCGTTCAGAAAGCAATGGGAAACTACTGAACGTAAACTTGCCAAGAAATCACAACGGCAGAAATGCTGGTGTTGACTGCGATGTCCCATAAAGGATATGCCAATTTTTTTTAGTATTATTATTTGTAGAGATTAGAACAAGAATCGGTATGAAGAATGTTGCTTTTTTTTTTTATTTTTTTGTAAGATGGAAAACATGCTAACCAATAAAAAGATGTCATTTGCAACAAGAAAAAAAAAAGTGTTGAGGTGCAACATAGAACCTGTACTTTTGTATAGATACGAAGCGTGGACAATGTGCAGACAAGCTGATAAACATCATATGGCAGTGAAAATATGGTTTCTGAGGAAAATGCAAAGAATACCATGGTCAGATAGAAAAACCAAAGACCAAGTCTTACAAGAAACAAATGAAAATTGTAAACTGATTTGAGATATTAGACTTAGACCATCAAGACATTTTGGGCACGTTATGAGAAGAAATAAACTAGAGAACTTGGTTAAAACTGGCAGGGTTGAGGGGTAAAGAACGAGGGGGAAGGCAGAGAAGTAAATATCTAAATGGCTTGGCCACGTGGCACGTGGCATATCCCAGATGAAATACAACACTGATCCACGACCCTGATGATCGCCCACGAGATGGTGAACAATGACAGCCCCGGATTATCGGCGTGGCACATGAAGATGATGAACAAAACCTACTTAGTTGATGCTAATTCGCCATCTGTGGAGTAGTGCAGCCCGCCTAGGAAGTGCAGTCGAATCCATGGAATTGAACAGAATACGTCATAAGCCAGTTGCATGTTTAGATAAGTATCAGGAATGGGTAGAATGTTGTGCTATGTCGAACTACGTCACTGCACATCGGGCATTCCCATGTGTTCGTGTTCAGTCCTCCCATACAGCAGCCATCTCAATGTGTTTCTGCTCACTGTTCCTTTAAGGAGTTGGTGATGGTATCTCCTCTCTTTCCCTTCCATACAGCAGCCATCTCAATGTGTTTCTGCTGACTATTCCTTTAAGGGGTTGGTGATGGTATCTCCTATCTTTCCCTCGAAGTTAAGGAATTAATGATGGTATCTCCTCTCTTTCCCTCCCATGCAGCAGCCATATCAATGTGTTTCTGCCCACTGTTCCTTTAAGGAACAGTGAGAGGAGATACCATCACCAACTCCTTAAAGGAACAGTGAGCAGAAACACATTGAGAAGGATGCAGTCAGGTCTTAGTCAGATATGACTGAGCTACCGTATAACAGTAGACGGTACTACCTGGTTTCTGTTAGCGCCGAACGTTGGGCGGCGCTTACCAAACCCGACACCCCACATTGTGCCAACGGCTTCGGGCGGAAGAGCGCAATTGGGAGGGTACAAGCCTTACCCTGGTGCGAGGAAATGCAAGCTAAAGACAAAATTGTCATGGCAGGGCAGACCAGGCCCTAAGCCTTGGTTGGCGACTGGTCTAGGATCGAAGCTCCGACAGGCGGACAGTTAGAGCATTGCTTTGCTGATCCGGCAGCTTCTGCAGCTTGTCTTGTTCCAGATGTAGAGGTGTTACCTTTCCTCTGGAGTGAACTAGGCAGGCCGAGAGAGGGATCATGCTGCATGGGCAACACATGATCTCTATATTTTAGCCCAGGCTTTGTGCTATGGAGAGGCAATAACTCCATTCCTGGTCTTAACTGGCCTCGGAATCAAAGCGAGAGGCAACTGTTACGGGTTATAAGTCCTTGTCAGTTGGCGTAGACATGGGGCGCCACGCGTTGCCTCTGACGGTGGGAGACACCTATAGGTGTCACTGATCAGCTACCGCCCGCCTCAAACTGGGCATCCCCCAGCCAATTGGGTGCTGATCCGCCACAGCCTGCCTGCTTCAATGGGTGCTTGGGGCTAGGACAAAATCTGAATCGCAGGCTGTAAAACCAATGCACCAGGTACAAACAAAAATATAAATAGAAACCTCAAGCTACGGCTTGCAACCTGGAACGTGAGAACCATGTGTCCAGGATTTTCCACTGACTTGACCAATATTGACGATGTGAGAAAAACGGCTGTGATTGATGCCGAACTCAATCGTCTTAACATTGATATTGCTGGCCTGCAGGAGACTCGCCTCGCTGAGGAAGGGTCACTCAGGGAAAACAACTACACCTTTTTCTGGAAGGGTAAAGGGCAGGCAGAAAAAAGGCAACAAGGTGTGGGCTTTGCAGTGAAGAATTCGCTACTGGGAATGATTGAAATTCCAGCAGGAGGAAATGAAAGACTATTATCCCTGCGCTTGGCAACCTCTTGTGGGTTTGCCACCATTATTACTGCATATGCACCGACACTCGATTCCTCTGATGATGTGAAGGATTTGTTCTATGAGGAGTTAGACTCTGTGATCAAGGCAGTTCCAAAATCCGACTACATTTATATGCTCGGTGATTTCAATGCTCGTGTGGGCAAGGACTCGAGTTCATGGCCAGTGTGCCTTGGAAAATACAACATCGGTCGCATGAATGAAAATGGGCAAAGGCTGCTGGAGCATTGCACCAGTAATGACCTATGTATTACAAACTCTTTTTTTAAAACAAAAGAGATGCATAAGGTCACATGGAAACATCCAAGATCCAGCCATTGGCACCAGCTGGACTTCATCATCACACGGAGACAACATCTGAACCATATATCATTGACTCGTAGTTACCACAGTGCTGACTGTGATACGGATCATTCTTTGGTTGTTGCAAGGGTTAGACTGAGACCAAAGAGAATCTACACAGCTAAACACAAATCTAGCCCCAGGATTAATATTATTAACACTCATGATCCTGAAAAGTGCTTTCAGTTTCAACAGCAACTTGAAGACGCTTTCACTGATACACCAGAAAATTGTACAGTAAATGATAAATGGAATAAACTTAAGGAAACTCTTTGTAAAACTGCCGTAAAGGTTTACGGCACTGTGGATCATAAGAGGCAGGACTGGTTTGCGGCCAACAGCGAGACTCTGCAGCCCTTGATTGATAAGAAGAAGAAAGCTCTCTTAAGAAACAAGGAAAGACCAACGCGTAACACTCTGAGTGAGCTAAGGCAAGCTAGGAAGGATGTGCAAAAGGCTGCCAGGCAGTGTGCAAATGATTATTGGATCAAGTTATGTGAGTCCATTCAAATCGCAAGTGATAAGGGAGACATAAGAAGCATGTGTGAAGGAATAAAGAAAGCCTGTGGTCCAGTGATCAAAAGAAGTGCACCATTGAAAACCTTGACTGGAGAAGTCATCACTGATAAGAAACAGCAGATGGACAGATGGATAGAGCACTATTTGGAGCTTTACTAAAGTGAGACCAAACTAGCGGATAATGCCCTCAACGCCATAGAGGCTCTACCAACTCTTGACCACCTGGACACACTTCCCACCATAACAGAAGTTAAGTGTGCTATAAATGAACTTGCATCTGGCAAGGCTCCAGGTAAGGATGGGATTCCAATAGAGGTTATCAGGAGTGGGCAAGACACACTCACTATACAGATCCACCAGCTAATAGAGCTATGCTGGCGTGAAGGACAAGTCCCACAGGATTTCAAAGATTCAAGCATCATAACACTGTACAAGAACAAGGGCGATCGGAGCGACTGCAACAACTATAGGGGTATCTCACTTCTGTGTATTGTTGGAAAAGTATTTGCCAGAATTGTTCTGCGCAGACTTCAAGTCCTAGGAGATCAAATCTACCCCGAATCACAGTGTGGCTTTCGACAGAACCGGTCTACCACTGATATGATATTCTCATTGCGACAAATGCAAGAAAAATGCCGTGAACAGAATCAACCACTGTTTATTGCCTTCATCGACCTCACAAAGGCATTTGATTTGGTCAGTCGTGAGGGTCTGTTCATATGGAAGGAATCAACATTGGGGGACGATGCATCAATAACATTAGATATGCAGATGATACAGTCTTGATTGCAGACAATGAACAGGACCTGCAAAATTTAGTAGATGCGATTGTGACACACAGTGAACAACTAGGGTTAGAATTAAATTGTAAAAAGACACCGATTATGGTCGTCACTAGGAAGGACGAAATACCACAATGTAATATACAAGTAAATGGGAATATTCTTCAACAAGTGAGCAGGTACAATTATCTCGGAACAGTAATAACATCTGATGGGAGATGCCTTGAAGAGATTAGAACAAGAATCGCCATGGCAAAAGTAGCCTTTAGCAAGATGAAAAACATATTGACCAATAAAAAGATGTCAATTGAAACGAGAAAGAGAGTGTTGAGATGCTACATTGAGCCTGTACTTTTGTATGGATGTGAAGCGTGGACAATGAGCAGTCAGGCTGAAAAACATCTGATGGCTGTAGAGATGTGGTTTCTGAGGAAAATGCAAAGAATACCATGGACAGCCAGAAAGACCAATGAAGAAGTCCTTCAAGAAACAAATGAAGATCGTAAATTGATTAGAGAAATTAGACGTAGACAGTCAAAATTTTTTGGACATGTTATGAGAAGAAATGGATTGGAGAATTTGGTGACAACTGGTAAGATCGAGGGGAACAGACCAAGGGGAAGACCTAGAAGCAAGTACCTGGATGGCTTGGCCTTGTGGCATAGTCGAGACAGAAATACGGAGCTGATCCACGACTCTGGTGATCGGGTGAGATGGCAGAACATGACCGCCCACGCTTACCGGCATGGCACATGATGGATGGATGGAGGGTCTGTTCAAGGCACTAAAGAAGATTGGCTGCCCACCAACTCTTCTGTCCATTGTGGAATCGTTCCACACAGGCATGAAGGGTATAATCAAGTTTGATGGTGCAACTTCTGAAGAATTTGAAATCAAGAGTGGAGTTAAGCAAGGTTGTGTACTAGCTCCCACCCTCTTTGGAATATACTTTTCACTTCTACTGAAATATGCATTTCGTGATCAGGATGGTGGTATATACATTCACTCACGCTCAGATGGCGGCCTCTACAATGCTCAGAGATGAAAGGCTAAGACCAAAATTAGGAGGGTACTGATCAGAGAGTTGCTTTTTGCAGATGATGCTGCAGTTACGACCCACTCTGAGGAAGAATTGCAATGTCTACTATCTGCATTCTCCAATGCTTGTTCTGAATTTGGTTTAACAATTAGCAAAAAGAAGACACAGATTATGTCACAAGGTGCACATGGGGTACCATCAATCTTTATTGACGACGCCGAACTAGAGATAGTAGACCATTTTACATATCTAGGATCGGTGGTAAATAGCAAATTATCCCTAGATCAGGAAATCAACATCCGGATTGGTAAGGCAGCAACAACAATGAACAGGTTAAGAAAAAGAGTCTGGGAGAACAGGAAGCTTACTGCCAAAACAAAAGTCCTTGTCTATCAAGCCTGTGTCCTTAGTACTCTTCTCTATGGCAGTGAAACCTGGACAACTTACTCACACCAAGAGAACAATTTAAACAGCTTTCATATGCGGTGTCTGCGAAGAATTCTTGGTATTAAGTGGCAAGACAAAATCACAAATACTGAAGTATTGGAAAGATCAGGTTGTGTGACAGTTTATTCCATGCTCAGTCTTCGTAGACTTAGATGGATAGGACATCTTAGGCGGATGGATGATGGTAGAATACCAAAGGATATCTTTTTTGGTGAATTACAGATGGGTAAGAGATCTCAGGGTCGGCCTCTACTACGATACAAAGATGTGTGTAAGCGGGACATGATTGATACAGGCATTGATAATGCACATTGGGAGCAAGTCGCCGCTGAACGTGTTGCATGGAGGGCAAATATCAGAAATGGAATAAAGTCAAAGGAGAAAAGTATTGCAGAAAAGTCACACACCAAGCGTTTGAGACGTAAGATGGTGCATGATGGTGGAAATGACCACGTGTTCACATGCACCCACTGTGAACGGACATTTACAGCGCAAATTGGCCTTATCAGTCACACTCGCTACCGCCATAGTTAAAAGTTATTATGCCTTTTTAAAGCACAAACTATCGTCTGTCAAGACGGCAAGGTGCCAATGTCCTTTAAGGAGTTGATGTTGGTATCTTCTCTCTTTCCCTTCCATACATCAGCCATATCAATATGTTTCTGCTGATTAATTCCTTTAAGGAGTTGATGTTGGTATCTTCTCTCTTTCCCTTCCATACATCAGCCATATCAATATGTTTCTGCTGATTAATTCCTTTAAGGAGTTGGTGATGGTATCTTCTCTCTTGCCCTCGAAGGCCGCATTGACATGTCTAGCCAGGCTTCATCCTCAGTTCATTGCTTTTCGTTCGTTAGCTTTCAACACAAGCGTAGTCTACCTCTAGTGCACTGGGCTGATTATTGCACGTGGATTAGCCTTCCCAATTACCAGTGTCCCTCGCCATCCAACTTCTGAGGTACTTGTACTTTACGTCTCTCAAAGTCAAGGACGAAAAGTCAACATTGTAGTCCTACTGACCAGTGTAGGGGTGAACTCACTACCTTGACATCAGCACCACCGGATGTTTAAGAACGCATGTTCTTGTCCGCTCGGTCACGCTGACCTCCACCCCCAGATCATGTAATCAGGCTAGCGTCTGAGTCTCGTCACTATCCGCCGGCCGAGTCCATACTGCATTGATTATACCAGCCCTGCCCATGCTGCTTCCCGTGTGTATTGGTGCATTATTTGCCAGCTGGTCTGCGCGTTCATTACCTTTTGACTCTAGCATGTTCTGTTCCATGTATCTAGGTGAGTGATGTGACGCGCGACTTCCGAATGCTGTGTATCTATTCGTTGCGGATACATTTAGTTGCGATTTTCTGTAGGAATGTATAATAAACAAGCCTTGATATATGCATCACGAAGCCTAAACATCTTACGTCAAGAGCACCGAGATAAAGTAATGACCGCGAGATCACTATAAGCGCATTACCGGCACACAACCGCGCCACGCGTGAGTACAGGTGGCTGTAGTAGCCTGGCCTCGTGTACGCCGTTATGTTATTAATTATTTACTGGTCTCCACAAGATGAAATATGTTTTCGTCCGTGGTTGTTGTAGGATTATGCATTCGGGATTGTGGAGGGAGTATGTTATTGAGATGTGAGCAAGCATCCACACTCAACATATGCCTAGTTATTTTTTTTTCACGACAATCAGAATTATCATCGTCATTGTCACTAATATCATTGTTTCGCTGTAAAGAAAAATCACAACAACAGAAATGAGATTCCTGAGAAGAATACTCAACGTATCAAGAAGAGATAAGATCAGAAATGAAGAAATCAGGACTAAAGTGGGGGTTATAACAGCACTAGATTTTATTAGAAAGCAGTAAGTCAAATGGTTTGGCCATGCAAGTAGGTTACCATCAACAGCATACCACAACAATCAAGGATTTGCAGACCAGATAGAAACAGAGGAAGAGGCCGACCACGTAAACGCTTGACGGAGGGAATAGCAGAGTCCATGGAAATTATACATTAAGCCCATACTCGGACACTCTCGCGATGTTTATACTTCACCTTGACACCGCAAGGTACAAGAGGAACATGATGAGATGAGATGATCAGATGAGATGTTTCGCTGTTTCTTCGTCCCTCTTTCGGGAGAAGTGCTTCACACCAAGTTAAATACCTCACAGATCAGCGTGTCCGACTTTGGCGTGCGTGTGTGCACTATCGTCATCCGTGTCTTTCTGGACGCCGTTGGCATCTTCACTCCACTTTGACAGGAGACAGTAGACATTCGTGACCCAGTAGTGAAGCCCGCTGTCTCGTTTCAAAAGAGGGTTCGTTTTCAAACATTCGGTTCGCGAAGACAACTTTTTCAAAGATCCCTGATGGAAAAGGTGGTGTGGGGGTGTGTGTTGTGTGCGTGCGTGCGTGCGTGCGTGCTTGCTTGCTTGCGTTCGCTGGCTGTGAACTCCAGCATGAAGTCCTGTATGTCGGATGAAGGCATCCTATTGTCCAACATCAGTGTGATGTCATACCGGACTGAGGTTTGCGTGAGTATCCGTTGTTCCAAGTCTGGCTTATTGGTGTGCAGACTGGTGGTTCCTCGCCGTGCAGGCAGATGCTCTCCGGCTTCGGAAGAATCAGCGATCCTACTACATTAGCCAGAACCCCGAAGGGGCCTGTTGCCCAGGACGCACGGCGAGAACGTCTTAGTAGGCCTTGGCCAGTATAGAACCTGGCGCTGATGCCTTGGAAACACCTCTGCGTTCCTGTGCGTGTGTGTTGTTGGCTGAGCTACGGAGTTCGTGCTCCGTACGATGTGTTAGATCAACTGTTAGCTGCTCTAGGGAGAGAGTGAGCCGACTTGTGATTAACCCAGTGCAGTGAAGTCGATCATCTTGTCTCTGAACCCATTGGTCATGTGTATACAACACAGGGCGGCGAGTGCCTATATTAGTAGTTAGTTCACCGTAGCTGGGTGTCTTTTACAGGACTTCAGCAATCAATCTCAGCAGTGTCGAGAGGTATGAGAAGTGCCTGGGGGTTCATAACAATAGCTAATGGTCGACGTTTGGTGCAGGAGAGCCTGGCTGACATAAGCCTGGGTCATTGACAGTGAGTTGAGTGACCGGGCATGAGAAAAGAATGGGTGAGAGTGGGAGACAGTAAAGTGACTGACCTGGCTATGAGAAAACAGCCAGTCCTGAGAAATAAAATAGTGAGGGTAGAGGAAAAACCCCTAGGGCGGAGGGGTCGAAAGACAGTTTAGTTTTGTGTGAAGTCAAGGGACTTCAGGACAGTTAATGGGTAGATGCCGAACTGATCGGTAGTCTAAGGAGAAGCGGAGTTAGAGATCTCCGTGTTGTGTTGTTCTCCCAGTTGTGAAGACAGGCCTAAACCCAGAGTGGGTTGCATAGTTGAGCAGTGGCTCCAACCCAATGTGTGGGTTGTATTGTGGGAGATCCAGCCGTGGATAGTAGCTGGATTACCTGTCTTGTGGATTTGATAAGAAGCAGGCCGTGAGAAGGCATTGATGTGTGCTGGTTAAATTGTGAGGAGGATATTTATATTCTATGGATTACATTGTTTCTGGATGTATAAACATGTTCCGTTTGTCCGTCTTATTTCTGTAATAAAGGATTATGTGCGCCAACGGAATCTTGTTTAATGCCTGGTGAATATGCACTGCGGGGGTGAGTTGGATTAAGAGACAGTTAGATAGCTCAATTGACACACCATGAACATCGTTACCTAGACAACGACCATCACACGACAATATCAAGCAAAGATCATCAAGAACATTGATATTATCATTAAGAAAGTCGTGTGACACTGGCATATGGTACCAGAACATCTAGCTTACGAATGGAGGTGGATGCGGTCACTGCAGCTTTCCGCTGGATCGAGAATACGATACATACACACATAGGGATTGTAACTGACTCAGAAAGCATGCTGAGGAGGATGAGGACAGGCATGCTTCGTGCAGAATGGCTTGCTTCTTTTCGGATGTCACGGGTGGCAAGCATCGCCTGGATCTTTTCTCCGGAGCATGCCGGTGTGCTGGGGAATGAACAGGCGGACAGATTGACTGGCTCTGCAAAATTTGGTGAAGTATTGATGCATGCCAAGGCAGACGTGGTTGCGGCCTTGTGGGAGCACGTGTACACCTCGGAGGAGCAAATGGCTCATTACGGTCTGGCAAGAATGAGGCAGCGAGGAGGGACGAGGCTCGACGCTCAGAGGAAAGGCGAGACGGACATATAATCAGATCGCTACTGGTACTATTGTTGTTGGAACTCTTCGCTGGCTGCTGAGGATGGGGACGGAGCGCCTATGGGAATGTCCCGAATGCTGTGATGTCGGTTCCTAGATCAGTCAATTTAATCAATCTCAGCATTTATTGATTGTTTGTTAGTTTTACTTTCAAAGACAGCTTTACGTTCAATAGTTTGGCATTGCTTTATGAACGTCCGACGCTCATACAATTACGACAAAGCGATCTGTTTCCACATGACTTGTGGCGGACTTCGAGCCCTGTATGTCGAAATTGTGAACCTGTGATCACTACACCTAATCCACAAACGCAGCAAGGGAAACAAGCTAGTCCAGAATCTACACAGTTACCACGGAGCTGATGTCTGAAACTCAAACAGATGCTGGTAGTTTGTGTTCGCGGAGCTCAGCAAGCATATGTATGCGGAGCTTGTTTGCTGAAATCACTAGTCACATCTTGCATTCATTCGTTTTTATCACAAAGCGAGTCAGCTGTTCAAAATTGAAAAGCATAAACATCAACACTTTGTGCACGATAACACAGATTCCCGCCAATAGCTTCTGCCGCTCCGCCCCTGAAAGGATCAGCAAACATCCCAGAAAACAGATTTCTTTATTCTTCCTCGTAGTCTCTTTTCCCTCGCTGTACGTAATTGTTTCTTTCCGTGACTCACGTAGCCTTCGTGTTCTGTTGTGTTTTAAATTCCCACTGCGTTTTATGTAAACACAAGGTCATCTAACAGCCCCTGCTGTGTGACGTCATCGTGAGCGCGAAATGCAAATCAAGGAACTCACAAGTGGGTCGTGGTGACCCCGCTGGTCTCACGTGATTCATTGGTAGCGTGCTTCTCGTTTGTTCTAAAGGAGCTCCCTGGGTCACGCTGATCCAGCCTATCTACTGCTGGGTTCAAAAACTCAACAAAGAAGAGCTGTCACGGAGACAGTTAATGCGGTTGAATGTATTTTTTGAGAATACGCATCAGTTAAACAGCGAGGTTGTTCTTCCTCCTTCCTCTCACGCGCTGGCTGTGGTGTTTCTGGGGATTCTTTTTATTAGTTGCATGTCCTTCATAGGACGTAGCAGTCAACCCCGGCATTTTGGCTGTTCGTGATTCCTGGGCAAGTTTTATGTTCAATAGTCTGCCATTCCGTAATCCTGTATATTCTCGTGAGTAACGTAACCTGCGCGAGAATCGGTAGCGTTGTGAGCCGGTCGCTCAGAAAGCGATGGCTAACTACTGAGCGTAATCTTGCCTAATACATCAACAGCAGCTGAAAATGTTGATGTTGACTGCAACTTCCTGTAAAGGATATGCAAAACAAAAAGTTTGCCATTGCTTTCTGAACGACCGGCACCTATACCTTTTTCGAAAAAAATCCAGCCCTGCAGTGTTTCGAACCCGGGTATACGGGATTACGAATCTTGTCCATAACCCCTTCGCCCAAGAGACCGGCTTTTGGGGATAGATAAGCAATAGATTGCACGATTTATTGCCTGGCATATTTCGCTGCATCTCGTCAGGTGCATACAATTATTTGTTGTTTAATACACAAAATAGTCACTTGTTAAAGTTTGCAGAAGCCATCTTGATTAATCTACATAGGCCAGTTTTCTGCAAACAGAAAGACATGTTAGTCAGTTTAAAATTACCGAGTTAGACAATTGATATTGCTGTGCGAACATGTGTATATTTCAGCTTGAAGGATTTATCTTGTTATTTTACTTTATGTTATGTGAATTCTGCATTATGTACCTGACGAGATGCAGCAAAATATGCCAGGCAATAAATCGTGCAGTCTATTGTTTGTGTCTTCGTTATTCAAATTCACCACAGGAAAACATTGTTTTGAAATATAAGCAGCCATTTTACATCATAATCGTTGTGTACCATGCCGACTAGCGTGGGCGGTCATGTTTCACCAACTCACACGATCACCAGAGTCGTGGATCAGCTCTATGTTCTTGTCTCGATCATACCACGTGGCCAAGCCATCCAGGTATTTACTTCATTGTCTTACTTTGTTCTTTTCGCCCGATCTTGCCCGTTGTCGCCAAGTTCTCTAGTTTCTTTTAATAATGTGCCCAAAATTATTGAATGTCTACGTCTAATTTCTCTAATCAGTTTATGGTTTTCGTGTGTTTCTTGAAGGCTTGCTTATTTGGTTTTTCTGTCTGTCCATGGTATTCTTTGTTTTTTTCTCAGAAATCATTTTTTTTTCACTGCTATCAGATGTTTTTCTCCGGTCTCCCTGGTGGAGGAGTTAGCAGCTTTTTCCGTAACCCCGAATACTCTCGTGGTTGGCGTGAGCGCACAAGAATTGGAAGCGGTTCGAGTCGCGCCAGTGACTTATGAGAGTATGGAGCCGGTCGCTCAGAAAAGTCGTGGCGTGCTGATGAGCGTAATCTAGCCTAGGAATCAACATACAGCTGAAAGATGCTGATGTTGACCGCAATATCCTGAAACAGGATGAAAACGCGGGGAAAAAAAATCAGATGTTTTTCAGCTTGTCTGCTTATTGTTCACGCATCACATCCATGCAAAAGTATAAGTTCTATGTAGCAGTTCAACAATCTTTTTCTCGTTTCAATTGATATCTTTCTATTGGTGAGTATGTTTTCTATTTGGAAAAAGGCTACCTTCGCAATGGCAATTCTTGTTCTAATCTCTTCAAGGCACCTCACATCTTGATGATATGAGTGGTCTGAAATGGTTGTACCGATTCACTTGTTTAAGAATATGCTCATTTACTCGTTCATTACATTGTGGTATTTCGTTCTTCCTAGTGATGACCATAATCTGTGCCTTCTTACAATTTAACTCCAACCCAAGTGATTTACTGTGTACAATAACCACATCTACTTTTTTTTTTTTTTTTTTTTTTTTTTTTTTTTGCATATCCTTTACAGGACATCGCTGTCAACACCAGCATCTTTCAGCTGTATGTTGATTTCTTGGCAAGATTACGCTCAGTAGTTTGCCATTGCTTTCTGAGCGACCGGCTCACATACTCCCGTAAAGTTTACCGATGCAATTCGAAACC
>CAWUFQ010000648.1:0-5000 GCA_963921405.1 Cepaea hortensis
CGCTTGAATAAGCAAAATTTCCGCTATTGGTCCCAAAACAATCCTCATGAGTTACACGAACGCCCCTTGCACAGTCCTCATGTAACTGTATGGTGTGCGATAGCAGAATTTGGCATTTTGGATCCGTACTTTTTTTAAGAAGACAATGTTACAGTGACCGTTAACTTTGAACGATATTGCGTGTTGCTGGACACTTTTCTGCGACCCAAATTGGATGAACTTAACGTCAGAAATAATGTTTGGTTCCAACAAGATGACGCAACAGCCCACACGTCTAGACGTCCAATGGAAATTTTGAGGGAGATGTTCCCCGGTCATTTAATTTCATTCCGAGGTGACCCCGGTTGGCCTGCCCGATCACTTGACTTGAACCCGTGTGATTTTTTTTCTCTGGGGATACCTAAAATCATAGGTATACATTCATCGCCCTGATCTATTGAACAATTGAAAGATGCAATTCATCAAGAAATTGAGTCTATTCCACATGAAATGATCCGCCGAGTTATGGACAACTTTCGCGAACGTCTTCAACAATGTGTGGACAATAGCGGCGAACATTTGACTGATGTAATTTTTAAAAGAAAATGAAATAAAATGACATCATATTACATTTAGGAAATAAAAATACTTTTTTTCATTATTCAAAGAACATAAAACAAAATGGCATCACGTGTACATTTGATAAATAAAAATACTTTTTTGTTCATTATTCTAATTTAGTTTTTTGGGAGTCTTCGTGGCGAAGTGGTCAAGCCGTTTAACTCGGGCTTCGAAGGTTATGGGTTCGATTCCGGGCCGCGTCCTTCGGTTCACGAGTTAAATTTTTCGGAGACTCCTGTGGGTCGTTTCTAGAGCTACGGAGTTCGTGCTTTGTGCGACGTTTTCCGCGCTGCGGAAAGAGACTGAGCCATATGGGATAAAAACCCGGTGCAATGAAGTCGAACCTGTCGACTTTTAAGCGACTTTTATTTAGTTTTATTAAAGTTACAAATGTGTCAGATCATTTTGCCCCACCCTGTATATAGATATGGTAAATGACGCAAAAAACCGGTACAATATGAGTTAATCAATTATACAAAACCACCATTATACTCCGTCTTCTTGTTCTTGTTCTTGTTCTTCTTGTTCTTGTTCTTGTTCTTGTTCTTCTTCTTCTTCTTCTTCTTCTTCTTCTTATTATTATTATTATTATTATTATTATTATTATTATTATTCTTTGTTTCTCCTAGCATGCAATGTATTATCTTCTGTCTCTTTCAATTGACTCAGTGGTCCATAAAATGTATCTCCGACAGTTGTTTCTCTAGACCAGACGTTCTGCCTATATATATATATATCGTATTCGGGGATGTCCTGGAGTATATGATCTGATTCTCGGGCTCCGAAGATTGTGGGTTCGATTCCGGGCCTCGCCCTTCGGTTCACGAGTGCATTTTTCTCGGAGACTCCTGAGGGTCATCGCTGGAGCTACGGAGTTCATACTTTGTGCGATGCTTTCCGTGGTGCGGAAAGAGACTGAAAACATATAGGATAAAAACCCGGTGCAATGAAGTCTACCCTGTCGACTCTTAAGCGACTTTTTTTTTAAATATGACTTGATTGATATTCACCTGCAATATGTTCCACGCCAGACGTCGGCAGGCAATGATATTCCTCCACAACCAACATTCTTCTTTCGTCGCCCCTTCAGCACTGGTTCCCTTATTTTTCATACAGTAACCATTGGGAGAGATGGTGTCTTTGATTGATTTGAGCTCAAGCGTAGTCCAAACCGTACTGATTTTGCATGCAGGCTAGCTTTCCCTATTACCAGTGTCCCTCGCCATCAGACCTCGCCTCACCACTCCGACTTCTGAGATATTTGTAATTTGCATCCCTAAGTCTAGGACGAGAAGTCAACATTTTAGTCCAACTAACAGGTGTAGGGGTTGAACCCGCTACTTCAGCATCAGCACACTGGACATTTAAAAGCCAGTTGTCTTATCCATTCTGCCAAGCTGGCCTCCCAAGTCCAGATTTATTTCTAGGCAAGTGTACGTTCAGTCGGTTGTTTTCAAACTCTGTCACAACAGGAACAAGCGAACAGGAACGGGAATTCAAAGACTGCATATCAGTAGACTACAAAATACTGTTTAAAGAAGGACACGATAATATCAATTGGACGAAACGAAATGACTACAGACACAATGTATTATATTATAAAACAATATAGTTAAAAAGGATACCACCTGTGTCGTTAAATAAAAGTATAACATGTTAACTGATTAAGAGTCATGGGATGATTAATCGTCTTCCCATGGGCTTCTATACACTAGTTTTCCTTATACAACTGACTTTAATTTGATATATAAAACAGCATGTCTGTCATTAGAGAAATTAGACGCAGACAGTGACATTTCGGGGGGGGGGGGGGGGGGTGTCACATTATGAGAAGAAATAAATCGGAGAACTTGGTGACAGCTGGCAAGATGGAGGGGAAGAGAACACGGGGAGAGCAGAGAAGTAAATACCTGGATGGCTTGGCCACGTTGTATAGTCGAGACAAGAACACTGAGTTGATCCACGACTCTGGTGATCGAGTGAGATGGCAAGACATGACCGCCCACGCTTACCGGAATGGCAAATGACGAAGATGACAACATGTATGCTAACATATTAAAAACTTTTCAGTCGTAACTATGACTTTGACACACCCCTACTTCCCATTTCCCGCCATCGATTTGCATTTGGTCCAAACCTTTTGGTTTGGCAGTGAATCTGTGACTAAACCTGACTACCTGGGCTTTACGTTTTCCTTTGATGTCTCCGACTATCTTAACGACGTCAATGACAACCTTGGCCGCATTGCCCAGCACATCCCCTCCAGCAGAGACAATGTCCTTCCAGTCGTCCTGTGGTATAAATGACAATCAGACGACGATAAACGACACTGCGGCTTTAAGATATAAACGACAAAGATGTAATGATATAAATCACTGTGGATAAGGATATCAGTGAGAATCACGTAACGATACACGTTACTGCAGCATAATGATATAAATAGCAAACACACAATGATACCCGTGACTGCAGCATAAATATATAAATTACAAATATACGGATATGCGAGGAAATGAACAGGCTAATAGACTGGCTGGTGTCTATTCTGTGGGTGTCGAGCTGGATGATATTGATCAGGTTGTGGTTATAAAGGCTCTCTGGGACACAGCGGAAAGTACAGCAGGTCACATGTCACACATCTGGAGAGGCTGATTCATCTATTGGGGGAGGGGAGCAGAGGGAGATCAATGCGAAGAGGAATCGTAGGCGACGATCAGTCAGGCTGTCACTGATACCATCAGCTTGGGGACTCTTCGCTGGCTACTGAAGGAGGCGATGGAGCACATGTGGGAAAGTGTCGAGTGTAATGATGTTGATTCTTGATTTTGTATTGTATATATCATACCCATGGATGGATGGATGGATGGATGGGTGGGTGGGTGGGTGGATGGATGGGTGGGTGGATGGATGGGTGGGTGGATGGGTGGATGGATGGGTGGGTGGATGGGTGGGTGGGTGGATGGGTGGGTGGATGGATAGATGGGTTTGTGGGTGGGTCGGTGGGTGAATGGGTGGATGGATGGATGCGTGGGTGGGTGGGTGGGTGAATGGATGGGTGGATGGGTGGATGGATGGATGGGTGGGTGGATGGATGGATGGTTTGGTGGGTGGGTCGGTGGGTAAATGGGTGGATGGATGGATGGGTGGGTGAGTCGGTGGGTGAATGGATGGATGCATGGGTGGGTGGATGGGTGGGTGGATGGGTGGGTGGGTCGGTGGGTGAATGGATGGATGGATGAATTGATAAGTGTGTGGGTGGGTAGATGGATAGACGGATGGGTGGATGGATGGATGGGTGGGTGGGTCGGTGGGTTAATGGATGGATAAGTGGGTGGGTGGGTATATGGATAGACGGGTGGATGAATAGGTGGGTGGGTGGCTGGGTGGGTGGATAGAAGGATGGATGGATGGGTGGGTGGATGCGAGGCTAGGTGAGTGGATGGATGGATGGGTGGATGGATGGGTGGATGGATGGGTGGGTGGGTGGATGGGTGGCTGGGTAGGTGGGTCAATATTTGTATGGATGGGTGGGTGGCTGGGTAGGAGGATGGATGGGTGTGTGGGTGAGTGGGTGGATGGATGGATAGACGAATGGATGGATGGATGAGTGGATCGAAGTATGGGTAGATGCATGGGTGGGTGGATGGATGGATAGACGAATGGATGGGTTGGTGGGTGGGTGGATGTATGTGTGCATGTATTGATGGATGTGTGGATGGATATATGGATGTATGAATGGGTGGATGGAAGGGCAGATGTATGGATGGATGGATTGATGAGTGGGTGTATGGATGGATGGATGCGTGGATGGAGGGATACGTGGATGGATAGATAGATAGATGGGTGGATGGATAGATGGGTGGATGGATGGGGGATGGGTGGATATATTAGGTGGATGGATAGATAGATGGATGGGTAGATGTATGGGTGGATAGATGGGTGGATGGATGGAAGGATGGTTTGGTGGATGGATGGATGGGTGGGTGTATGGGTGGATGGATAAATACGTGAATGTATAGGTGGATTAATGGATGACTGGATGGTAGATGGGTGGATATTTGAGGTGGGTGAATAGAGAGATGGGTGTATGGGTGGATAGATGGGTGGATGGAAGGAAGGTTTTGAGGATGGATGGAAGGTTGGGTGGGCGGTGGATGGGTGGGTGGATGCATGGATGGGTTGATGGATAGATGAATGGGTGAATAGATAGGTGGATGGGTGTATGGATGGGTGGATGAATGAGTGGATGGATGGGTGGATGGATGGATGGGTGGATTGTTAATTGATTGTTGTGTAATTGACTATGTTCTATCTGGGTGTCTATAAACGACATTATTATTTGGCCTGTTGTATTACATGTATGCACGCAAACAAAAACATGAAATGAGATATCTGTATCA
>CAWUFQ010000648.1:10000-16648 GCA_963921405.1 Cepaea hortensis
TCTAATGTCTGCCCAGGATGTCCCACAGACTAATGTCTGCACAGGATGTCCCACAGACTAATGTCTGCCCAGGATGTCCCAAAGACTAATGTCTGCCCAGGATGTCCCACAGACTAATGTCTGCCCAGGATGTCCCAAAGACTAATGTCTGCCCAGGATGTCCCACAGACTAATGTCTGCCCAGGATGTCCCACAGACTAATGTCTGTCCAGGATGTCCCACAGAGTAATGTCTGCCCAGGATGTCCCAAAGACTAGTGCCTGCCCAAGATATCCCACAGACTAATGTCAGCCCATCTAACAGAGCACAACATTAAAGACCCATTGAGATCCTAGACGATACAAAATAGACATGACTAGGTCAGGTTTGGCAAGCGACTTACCTCGGAAACGATGTGTACGGAGACGTCTGACGTGGAAGCCGTTGGAGACTTCGCTTTTATCCCTGAACTCCAAGATAAGAAAGTCATGAAGTTAATGATGGCAGCGAATGTAGTATGTGGGAACAGACAACTGGTCATTATCAGCTGTTGGCCCGCGCGCGTCAGTGTGTGTGTGTGTGTGTGTGTGTGTGTGTGTGTGTGTGTGTATGTGTGTGTGTGTGTCTATAATGTACGTGTGTATGTCCTCTAGTCTATCTTGAAACCTGTAACGATTACAATCAAGAACGTAAATGTTTTATGCAGTGATTCCCGTGCACAGGTCACATGCCTGTGTGTGTGTGGGGGGGGGGGGGGGGTGGTGCGTGTTTGTATGTCTACCACAGGTACCATGGCAATGGTCGGGTTCAATCCACGCAGTGACACAATTTTGTCCGACTAAAATGGCATTAGGATCCAATCCAGCCTCATTAAATGGATACAGTAATTTTTTTTTAGAATTGTGTGGGAAGGCAACCACGACGAGTAAGAGAACTGGCTACTTCAACAAATTATAACACTTCACAGCCCAGGTGTACTGAGACCAGAATGGAAGGTAAGAAAGTTACCACTTCAACCACTGCATGCCGTAAGAGGCGACAGCAGGAGAATGGCGTGGCTACGGCTGCCTCATGCCGCTAAAAACATTAGCTGCAGAACTCCAATCAAACACCAACAAGACTAAAGCCAACCAAGATGAAATGTGACTCTTCTAGAAGAGACATGACGCGACAAGGAGTAAGCCACAAGGAGTCTGGATGCCCGACTCACCAGCTTTCTGCTAGGAAACCTCCCAAATTGGCACCTGGATTTTTAGAATTATGTATGATTTGAGAACAACGGTATTTGTGGTTGAAGTGGTGAAATATTACAAGATTCACTCACATTCTAGTATTATGAGAAACAACATGGACTGGAGTAAGCAAAAAGCTTCCAAACACAGGTTAAACAGTGTTCTCATGTCATATAGAGGGATATGTCCCTCACAGTGCAGCCGTAGCCTTTGTTTTCTAAGGAGACAGAGAAGACACTGACGGAGTGGGAAGCAGTGAGTTTAACAATGATAATAGCAACATTTAGAATCCCAAAGAAATATCACGGTGAATCATTTAAGGTAAAATGTTACACGAAACTTCAAAGTACAATCTATAGGTAAGCTAAATTAATGTATGTCAACATTTCGATAAGTGACATCGAGTTATGAAGAGATCACGGGGAAACAAGGATTCGGTGTGGTAAATGAAAATGGATAATGTAAATTACAAATACTCGAGAAGTTAGAGTGGGTTCACTTGATGGCAAGGAGCACTGGTAATAGGGAAAGCTAATCCACACACAAACATCAGCCCAGTGCTACTAGAACAGTGGTTCTCAACCTTTTTTGGCCTGTGCCCCCCTCATAATATTTTCAGAACGTCATCCCCCCCCCCCTTTTCGTATTTCCTACCTAAAAATTTGGCCCGTGCCCCCCCCCCTTCACCATATTTTCAGAACGTCATTCCCCCCCCCCCTTTCGTATTTCCTACCTAAAAACCCTGCCCCCGCCCCTACACAGTATACGTAATTATGGAAGCTAAATTTAATAGCACGTACTAAAACAAGTCTAGACGTCCACATAAAACATGATTTGTGGGTCTACTTACTTTATAAATTGAATTTTAGAAGGGTGAGACGTACAGAACCGTACAGTATGAAGGGAAAAACAATATCAAGTAATCGGTTCTTGTATTAACGCGATCTTGAAATAATCTTAATTCCCCCCCCCCCTGGAAACCCTAAACTTTTCCCCTGAGGGGTGGAGAATTCCTACAGGTTGAGGACCACTGTACTAGAAGTAGTGGCATGTGTATGGACTACGCTTGAGTTCAAAGCCAGCGAAACACACACACACACACACACACACACACACACAAAACATGCATTTAAAAAAAAAAAAACAGAAGCAGACAGATACCGAGTTACTAATGCCAGAACAACACTCCTAGAAACACACAAGCATAAAATCATTTCATGCGAGATGAAGTGCATAAAAAACGCAATTGGAAAAACAAGAAGATATAGACAAACAAATGAGACACTAAGAACAAGTGTAACGATAACACACATTACTGATGTTATAGAACAACACAGAATTAATTTGTTCGAACAGTTAGCTAGACAGAAACAGGATCAACCAGCGGGTAGAGCCTTCTACGTGAGAACATCGGGATACAAGGCGAGAGGACGATCCAGGAAGAGTTGGCTGCATGGAGTAAAGGACGTTGAAATAAAAATCAAATATGAAGTTAGTGCAAGCAACAAGACAAGTGAAACATAGAAAATTACGTCTACCTCCTCTGTGACGTTTCAGAGTAAAGGCAGTAGGACAACAGAAGAATAAGAATATACCCAATAGGCTTCAGAGCCGGCTTTGTGGCGAGTGAGTTAAAAACGCAATTCGCAATCCCTCGTACTGCGTTCCAAACACCGCCACGGGAGACTTGGAAGCAGACCGCCTTGAGTTGGTTTTCATACAATGCCTGTGGCATACAATGATTGTGCAGCGTTTGAAAATGTTGCCGGTCCAAGTTTTGTGTTCACTCTCTGTAAAGTTCAAGCAACATAATAGTAAGTAAATACAAAACTTGGACCGGGAATATTTTCAAACACTGCACGGTCACTCAAAATACACCCTGTATGTCGCCAAATGTGACCTCCCATTTGGACAGAAGGACGATATATCGCCACACTACGTCATAGTGTGATATGTTTTTGTTTAGTGATATCTTCCACAATTTCAATGCAATGTGTACGCATATTACATTATAATACATGTTCATTTGATTATGTGCCATGTTTGGTCCAAACCTGCTTTGTGTTTGACAATGAATCGGTTTATCGTCCTAGCAATGTTCACAAATATAGACGTTATTAAATTAGTAAATAGTGAAATCAGTTAGGTACGTGTGGAGCCTGCGAACAAGTGAGAGATAATAAATAAAGACAGTGTGCAAGCCTTACAACGAACACAAATCCGGACAACGGAAATAGCAGTGTAAAAATAACAATGAAAACAATAACGTAAACATAAGTTACACCATAACACAAGGTATGTGCACTGTGTCTATGTTTATTATCTCTCACTTTTTCGCTCACACATACCAGGAATCATACACGCCAGGCAATAAATCGTGGAATCTATTGCTTGTATCTTCGTTATTCAAACACACCTGTTTTCATTGAGCATTGTTATGCCCTGCTGCAGTCCGTTACTTCTCTTATCTGTTAATTAACTAGATTTACTAACTTTAAATATGTGATTACATATCAGAGTAAAGTCACGATTACAACACAAAATCGTTATCTCATTATTTTCCATGCTCAAGGACGGAACTCTGCGTATAACTAGAGCCAGAAATTCTATGACCTATCATATTTCCCTATTCCTTATTATTGTTATAAAGTTATGTAACTGATTCAGTGCTGAAGGATAGTATAGGGTATATTTCTAATGACTCTGCAATGTTTGACAATATTGCCGGTCCAAGTTTTGTATTTACCTATTATGTTGCATGAAGTTTATAGAGGGTTAATACACAATTTGGGCCATCAATATTTTCAAACACTGCACAGTCATTAAATATACATCCTATATATTGCCAAATATGACCTCTCATAACTAAGTGTACTATCTCCTCCTGTTAATCGTTATATGTTTTTGCCTGTGTTTTAGATTTAGTTACTTCCTCTTTTGCCCTAATGTAGTCACTGGAGGATCTTCTCCGTAATTATATGTTGTGTTCTGTGTATGTATTTGTTTACTGATGAAGGCTAGTCATCGCAATGTCATTGTATTGTTTGTAATTATGTTCTGTAAAGCTAGGTTACTTTGTGTTATTTTATATTGTTTACATTTGGACAGAAGAATGACTGACTGACTGCCAACTTGCCGTCTTGACAGACGATAGTTTGTAAAATGGAGTTATGCCTCTCCATTACAGAAAGTCTGGGCTGAGTTTAGAGACCATGTGTTGCCCATGCAGTATGATCCTTCTATCAGCCTGCCTAGTTTACTTAGAGGAAAGGTAACACCAATATGTCTGGAACAAGACAAGCTGCAGAAGCTGCAGGATCACCAAAGCAATGCTCTAACTGTCCGCCTTTCAGAGCTTCCATCCTAGACCAGTTGCTGACCAAGGCTTAGGGCCTGGTTCTGCCCTGCCAAGACATTTAGTCTGTAGGTTGCATTTCCCCGCACTAGGGTAAGGTTTGTACCCTCCCAATTACACTCCTCCGCCCGAAGCCGTTGGCATAATGTGGGGTGTCGGGTTTGGCGATCGCCGCCCAATATTCGGCACTAACAGAAAGGGCCTTTACATTTTGTAGTCCCTGAGCAGGGAGAATACGTGGGCAGTCTTTCCTCTTTTTGGCAAGTGAAGAGCCCAGGCGTCGAACTAGCGTCTGACCCCACACATGGCAATACAAGCACGGCTCGCTACCAACCCGGATAACGTGCTGGCTAGCAAGTAGTAATTCAACGCCAGACCAAAAATAAGTATGTTTGGACCAAACATGGCACACATTCAAACGAACAAGTATTATTATGTACATTTCCGTCACTGAGCATTGAAATTAAGGCAGATAATACTAAAGAAAAATAGCGATGACCCTAGTATGAGGCTATATCGTCCTTCTGCCCAAATGGGAGGTCACGTGTTGCGATATATTATCCTTGGGCAATGAATTAGTTAAGATAGTTTTACGAAATATTTGGAGAGCACCATTTGAGAATAGATGACGAGATATAGGGTGTATTTTTAATGACTGTGCAGTCATCATTTATTTTTTCTTTCGTGGTCACGTTATGAGAAGAAATAAATTGGAGAACTTTGTGACAACTGGCAAGATTGGGGGGGGGGGGGGGGGAATAACAAGAGGAAGGCAGAGAACTAAATACCTGGATGACTTGACCATGTAAAATGGTCGAGACAATAACACGGAGCTGATCAGGTAAGATGGCGAGACATAACCGCCCACGCTTATCGGCATGGCACATGATGAAGAGTTTTGTATTCACCCAATGTAAAGTTCATGCAGCATAATAGGTAAATACAAAACATGGACCGGCAATATCTTCAAACACTGCACAGTCATTAAAAAGACACCCTGTAACATTTTACAAAGTGTGCTTAGTAAAATTTGTTATAAATGGTTTCGCGTGGAACAGCACTGCAGCACTTCAGAACACAAGAGAGGCGTGGCTCGAAATTCTGCGTCAGAGATCCGGCAAAAATTGTGTACCAGTAAATTAACATCGTCCATATCAAATAACACAGTGGTTCTCAACCGGAAGGGGAAAAAAAGGGAGGGGGGGGGGTTAGAGTTTCCAGCGGTGGAGTAGAGGGGGATTAAGACCACAGAATGGCAGACTCAAGTTAGCTTCAGGACCACGCAAAGCGCAGTGTGCATCGGTCCACTCTACCGAG
The DNA here is from genome assembly GCA_963921405.1 of Cepaea hortensis. Taxonomy (NCBI): domain Eukaryota; kingdom Metazoa; phylum Mollusca; class Gastropoda; order Stylommatophora; family Helicidae; genus Cepaea; species Cepaea hortensis. The sequence goes on from CAWUFQ010000648.1 coordinate 15,884, forward strand.
ATGTCACGCTGGGCTTTCTCTTCGCTGGCTTGTGTGTTTTTGTTATTAGTATTATAGTGGATTCAAACTTACATTGTGTCGTGACTCAATGCACCTCTTTAGTCCACATTAGTGCTCGCTTTTTCCTTTTCCCTTGGCGACTTTTCTACGAGCGCCCTTCTTCCGCGCTATGCAGTGTTCATCCCCTTTTTAAAAAAAATTATATATGAGTGTTGCGTACAGTTTAAACTTTAAACATGCATCTCTCTCTCTCTATCTCTCTCTCTCTCTCACTCACTCTCTCTCTCTCGCACGCTCTCTCTCACTCTCTCTCGCTCTCTCTCTCCCTCTCTCTCTCTCTCTCTCTCTCTCTCTCTCTCTCCTCTCTCTCCTTCTCTCTCTCCCTCTCTCTCCCTCCCTCTCTCTCATTCTCTCTCCCTCTCTCTCACTCTCTCTCTCGCTCTCTCTCTCCCTCTCTCTCTCGCTCTCTCTCTTCCTCTCTCTCTCACTCTCTCTCCTTCTCTCTCTCACTCTCTCTCCCTCCCTCTCTCTCTCACTCTCTCTCCCTCTCTCTCTACTCTCTCTCTCGCTCTCTCTCTCCCTCTCTCTCTCTCGCTCTCTCTCACCCTCTCTCTCTCACTCTCTCTCTCCCTCTCTCTCACTCTCTCCCTCTCTCTCACTCTCTCTCTCACTCTCTCTCCCTCTCTCTCACTCTCTCTCACTCTCTCTCCCTCTCTCACTCTCTCTCACTCTCTCGCTCCCCTCTCTCTCCCTCTCTCTCACTCT
>CAWUFQ010000649.1:0-30651 GCA_963921405.1 Cepaea hortensis
TCCTTCTCCCTCCTTCTCCCTCCTTCCTCTCCCTTCCCTCCTCCCCCTCCCTCCCTCTTCCTCCTCCTTCCTCCTCCTCCTCCCTTCTGCCTCCTCCTCCCTCCTCCTCCTCTCTACTCCTCCTCATCCTCCTTCCTCCTCCTTCCTCCTCCTTCCTCCTCCTCCCTCCTCCTCCCAGACAGACAGACAGACAGACAGACAGACAGACAGACAGACAGACAGACAGACAGACAGACAGACAGACAGACAGACAGACAGACAGACAGACAGACAGATAGATAGTCGGGAACGGGAACGGGAGCTTATATGACTACTTATATGAATTAAATGAGATGCTCCACACCAGGAGCCAGGCGATGCCGGGCAGGGTCAGACAGACAGACAGATAGACAGACAGACAGATAGACAGACAGACAGACAGACAGACAGACAGACAGACAGACAGACAGACAGACAGGAACGGGAACGGGAGCTTATATGACTACTTATATTAATTAAATTAGATGCTCCCCACCAGGGACTCTGCGAAGCCGGGCCGGGTCTGCTAGTATGTGTGTATATATATATATATATCATCATTATCAAGTGCCCTGCTGGCGTAGGCGTCCATGACTCTCCACAGATCACTGTCTTTGGTGTTCTGGATCAACTCTGCTGATTATATTCATCCATTCCACCGTCTCAATCCGTCCAGCATAATTTCTCTTGATCTGCCTCTGCCTCTTTTCCCCTCGATCTTTCCAGTTGTCACGACGTTATCCAATGCCTCTCTTCTCATCACATGACCGAAGAAAGATGTTTTTCTCTTTCTTATTGTTGTATATAGTGTTCTAGTTTCATTACCCATTTTAAGCAATCGTTGTTAGTTACTCAGGCAGTCCAAGGAATTCGCAACATTCTTCTTAAAAACCACATCTCTGTTGTTTCTAAGTTCTTACCAATTTGTTCATTTACATTCCAAGATTCGCTGCTATACAGAACAACTGGTTCTATACAGCATTTTAGCACTCTCTTTCTTACATTCATTTATAACGAGTTATTGCACAAGATACTCTTCATTTTCTGAAATGCGGCTTTTGCTTGCCCTATTCTGCTCCTAATTTCTGTTGTGCATCTTCCATCTGATGTTATAAGTGCCCCTAGATATTTAAAATTATCCACTTAGTTGAGAATTCCCCCTTCTATTTCTATGTCACATTTTGGTGTCACCATTTTCCTTTATATCAACATTGTTACTGTTTTCTTGATATTCAAGGAGAGTCCTTCCTGTGCACTCTCTGTTACTACAATGTCTAATAATTGTTGTAGGTCTGTTGCATTATCCGCCACCAATACTGTATCATCTGCTTAGCTTATATTGTTTATATTATATCCTCCGATTAATATTCCTGGCTTCTCTTTGATCTCTCTCATTATTACTTCGCTTTACAGGGAAAATAGATCAGGTGGCAAGACACACCCCTGTTGTACTCCTAGATGTATCTATTCGTAACTACTCTCTTTATTTCCCGTTTTAATTGCTGCTACTTGGTTCCAATATATATTCTTTATTATTCTTAAATCTTTCCCATCAATGTTGATATCTTCCAACATTTTAATCAGCTCATCATCTTTTACTTTATCAAATGCTTTAGTATAATCTATGAAGCACAAATATATGTCTCTCTGTTTCTCCATTGACCTTTCGGTTAGTGTTCGTAAGATATATATATATATATATATATATATATATATATATATATATATATATATATATATATATATATATATATATATATATATATATTTCCATTTTTATTTTCTTTCTTATTCTTCTTATTATAACTCTGAGTAGAAGCTTAGTGACATGGTTTATGAGGTTAACTGTACGAAAATCTTCGCATTCAATTGCTCCTGGTCTCTTTGGGATAGCTATAAATACAGATGTCAGCATATCGCTCGGTAAATATCCACTGCTGTAAATATCATTCAGCATTTTGGTTAATATATCTACCCCAAATTCTCCCAATACTTCTAATTCTTCTACTGTGATTTCATCTGGCCCAGCTGTTTTTCCTTTCTTCATATGTTTCATAGCGTCAGAGACTTCTTCTTTTAGAATAGGTGGGCCTTCTAAGTTACTTTCTTCTGTTAATTCTTCCCTTTCGCCATTATATAATTCCTTTATATACTCATTCCACCTCTTCATTATAGCACCTTCCTCCAATAATATCTTTCCTGTTTTTGATTTGAAACACCATGTATTTATTCTTATTTTTCTTCCTGTGAGCTCACTGATTTGTCTGTGCATACTTTTTTTTATCTTTAATGGTATTCAATTCGATTGTTTTTTGTTTGCATTGCTCATTTAACCAACTTTCTTTTGCCTCACACATTTATCTCTTATTTCTTTATTTATCTTAGCATACTCTTGTTTTTATTCTGTTTCCTTTGTCTATCAGCATTAAGATTTCTTCATTCATCTAATTTTTTCTTAGCTTTTTTGGCTTCTCTCCGGTAATATTTCTTTGCTAGTTTGATGAATGGAGTACCTTAACATTTCCGATTGTTCATGTATACTCTATATTTTAGCTATTGCATTGTACCTGCATTGTAATTGCATTTTCCACAGTCACTCTGTATTGTTCTTAAATTTCTTTATCTACTTTCATAACCTTTTTTATTAAGTCTCAAGTTCTTAACCATTTTTTCCCTCTCTTTAATCTTACTATTATTTGTCCACATAGAGGTACATAATCACTATTACAGTCAGCACCAGGCATTGTCACATTAATTAAAGCATTTCTAAATCTTTTATTAATTAGTATGTAGTCAATTGTGTTGCGTATTTTCATATCAGGGCTTTTCCATGTGTCTTTTATGGTGTTTAAACCATGTGTTTCCAATTATCATATCATTTATATTTGCCCATTCTATTAGTTTCTCTCTTGTTTCATTTCTCGTACCTAAACCGTAATCCCCTATTATATTCTCTATTTTTTCCCTTTCCTACTTTTGCATTATAATCTCCCAGTATTATTTTTATTTCTTGTGATCCAATCTGAGCTATTGCGATTTCTATTTCATCGTAAAAGTGTTGTATTTCTTCATCACTACTTCTTGTTATTGGTGCATATACTTGTATAATATTTATATCTATTGGTTTGCCTTTGATTTTGACCATTATAACTTTATCTGAAATACACCAGTATCCATTCATAGATTTGGCTGTTTTTTCATCACATAATTTCCCTGCACCTTTTTCATGTGTGTCCCCTCCAGAATAAATTATTGTGTGTTTGTCGGTTCTAAGTTTGCCAGATCCCTTCCATCTCATCTCACATATGCCTAGTATATTCATTTTCATATTTTCCATTTCTCTTAGAACATTGTTTAACTTTCCTAGCTCATTTAATGTCCTATCATTCCATGTTCCTACTCTAAATTTATTTAGTTTAGTTATAGTTTTAGTTTTGCCATCAGTAGCTGGATGACGGTCTGGTGTCACCTGTGGCTCATTACTCTCCCTACCGGACGAGGATGTCCTAAGACAGCCATTAACGTCGTTCACTATTTCTGAAATGTGTGTCGCCATGAAATCTTGGGAAGATAATGTGGTGGTTTCCCCTTGCCTTCCACATGTACATGGTGGTCTTTTAACTCTGCCTTTGACAAACATTTCCGACTGTAAGGACAAGTGAGTGCCCTGCTCTGCTCAGCTGCAGAGCTGTCCACTTATTCCGGTGGATACTCGGTCCTCAGAGCTGTGTTAGCCATGGTGTGATTCCATCCTCTACCACGTGGAGGTGCAGTTGGGATTTTCCCTTCCTAAAGTTATGGTACTTTTAGAGGACACACACACACACACACACACACACACACACACACACACACACACACACATATATATATATATATATATATATATATATATATATATATATATATATATATATATATATATATATATACCAACATGGTCATTGCCCCTCGTAGACTGATAGAAGAACATGATGATAGCTTTCTACTTCATCTGTGTCCCTTGGTGAGACATCTCACAGTCTACCGTAGTTCTGAGAGTGGAAAATGTCCCTAAGGTGAAACCTGCTGTCTTAGCCTTGAGCTGTCATACTAGCGAAGTATGATCTTTTCATACCCACACCATTCAATCCATCCATTTTCAAAAGTTACCTAGGCATAATATTCATATACCTTACATTTGGTGTCTCGGCATTATACTCCGATGGCACTTAGGTTTTATTGCTATTTATTTACCTACCCTAGGAAAGGAAAATACATGTTATAGACGAGTTCTAAGAATATCTTTGGTAAAGAAAAGAACAAGTGCATCCATACTTCAAGAGCTGTATGTTGAAGAGGGTTGTCTATTAAAGACGATAAAACAAAGAAAATTGAAATATTTTGGTCACTTGAAACGTCATGAGAGTTTGGAGAGAACAATAATGGAGGGGTATATGCCTTGGAAGAGAGGAAGAGGAAGACCAAAGAGAAGATGGGTGCAGGATGTGGCGGATGGGTGTATCGGACGCGGGGCATCTTGCTTGTGATCGAGAAGGTTTCCGGAAGGTTGTTATGGGAGCTAGGTTCTGTAAAGGACGTATATGCTACTGAATGAATGAATGAATGAGGAAACGTTTTAATAATAGAAAAAGGGCTTCTGCCCCTATCTCAGTTTTATTAAAATATCTTTATGAGCGGAGTTTCTGAGCTGGTAAACAGTCGTTTCTCGGCACTCTTCCGAATAACGGTCCCAAATTATTTCTTGTAAAAAGTATCCCTTACAGGGCCTCATTAGGTGTTATAATAAAAAATATTAAACACTGCGAACTAAAATATAGAACTGAAAAAATCAAAATACGTACCTTGTCAGTTATATGTGGAAATACGTACGTACAATAAATAATCTGGTATCTTTATTTATTATGTGCAGTATTTGAGTGTGTGTAGTGCACTGCTACACGGATCGATGGCTGCAATAGAAGTTTTTGGGCCCGGGGGGCCCTCACTGTCGTCGGAGTGTATACATATCAATTATATGTGGAAATAGGTACGTACAAGATATAGATATACACTCTGACGACAGTAGTGGACCTCCGGTCCCAGGTAACATTTATTGCATCCATCGATCGGTCTAGCAGTCCTCAACACACTGAACCGGAAGTGATCGACAGCATCACCTAATGAGGCTCTATAAGAGATACTTTTTACACTAAATAATTTGGGACCGTTATTTGGAAGAGTGTCCGTTTCTCTGTTACATTATCAATGGTAAGAAAATGTTTACAGGTCCAGATTAAGTGTTATTTCTTATAGTATAACGGAAGATCATCACTTTAGAAGTAGGTTTGATAAGGATCACCTTTTATTAAGACGTCCTGAAGTAATTACAAGGACGTAGACAACAGTTTAAGGCCCTATTTTGGATGCCCTATGCGAATTAGACCACTTGTTGTTGGTATTCTCACGCCAACTTTTATATATCCCTTTTGTGGATTCATGTTAAAGCGTAGGATACAATGACTATCATAAGGCCTTATATATAGCACCTCTCCGGCTCATTTGTATGGTTTTAATTAAAACAGGGTTAACAAACAACATAATTTTGATTGAAGCAACATGAAGCTCTAAAGGCCAAAATTAGACAATTGAATCTAGGCCAAGTGGACTGCTAGATTTGAATTAATTCTCCTTCCAAATAGGATAGCAACTTCCCAGCCGTAACTTTAGTAGCTTCACCGAGAAGAATACACGGTTTTTATTATGTACGACTCGTATGTTAAACTACCTTTTTATAGAGAATTTGACACACTTTCCATAATGCAAGAAATAGATCTCCCGGTAGGTAATATGCATTGGGAGCATTAAATTACTTCATAGTATCTGATGGGCGTCGTATCTAGCCGCAGGTTGATGTGAAAATAAAAAATGGCGGTCATGCGCAGGCGCCCTTAAAAAGTATTTCAAAACCTCAAAATTTCTTTCCAGCCTGGGACAATCCGAATTGTCTTAGTTTCACTGAGCTTAGGATGGAAAATCGCCGTGCAATTACAGAATTTTGGGAATCTGTGGTTCTTTTTCAAGTTCATCGTGTCTCATTCATATTTATAGCTAATTCGGATTTATAGAATGATTTCATCCTACGTGAAGTACGCAAAATTCTCAGCACAGATAGCTGTTTTTAGATGTCCCCCGTCCCTCCATTCTCACCTGGGTTTGAACTAGAGTCGGGATGGATTGGCAGATGATAACCTATCTTGGTTTTGTTACAGATGTGTGTCATAGTTATGAATTTAAAGGTATTAATAAGGTAGCAGACATGTTGTATTATAACAAATGACACTATGTCGGCGATATATAAGCCCACGTCAGATACGGGAAGTTGCTTAGGACGATTGATCATCCCATGGCAATTAATCATTTAAATTCGGATCATTATTACTTACAGGGATTAAGTGGCAGACCTTTTAGCATAAATATTATTCAAGTATATGCCCCAACAGGAGAATCCAGTGAAGATAGTGTAGAAGAATTTTATAATGACATAGAGTCTGCCTTAAAGAAATGTAAAAATTCAGAAATAAACATCATAATAGGGGACTTCAATGCAAAAGTAGGAAATCAAGGAGATAGATACACAGTAGGAAACTATGGTTTAGGAGAGAGAAATGAAAGAGGATACAGACTCGTAGAGTGGGCAAAAGAACAGGAAATGATTGTAGGAAACACCTGGTTCAAACAACACCCTAGAAGATTATGGACATGGAGGAGTCCTGATAGCAGGATTAGAAACCAGATTGACTACATTCTGATTAGCAGAAGATTTAGAAACGCATTAACAATAGCAAAAACAGTTCCCAGTGCTGATTGTTATAGTGACCACAGATTACTCACAGGAACATTGAGGATAAAGTTGAAGAAAGTCAAGTATATAACAGGAAACACTAAATATGATTTGTGTACATTGAGTAATGACAAGGAAATACAAAACAAATTCAACATAGAAGTACAGAACAGATTTGAAATTTTGTCTGATCTAGAGATCCTATTCCAGGATGTGGATGATCAATGGGAAACGTTGAAGAATTCAATCAATGTTGCTGCAGAAACAACTATTCCAAAATTAAAGAAGGTGGGTCGTAAGAAATGGATGACTGAAGAAATTTTACACCTCATGGAAACAAGAAGACTCAACAAAAATAATTCTGTCAATTATGAAGAAATTCACAGACAAGTCAGAACATTATGTAAGGAGGCAAAAGAAGCATGGCTTGAGGAAAAGAGTTTAGAAATTGAAAGCCAACACAACAGTCAAAATACCAAATTAGTGCACAAAAGAATTCAGGAACTTACTAATAAAAGAACAAGTACATCAACAGGGTGTCTAAAAACTGAAGATGGCAAAATCATAATAGAAAAAGACCAGATTCTACAGGTATGGACAGATTATGTGAAACACCTTTATGATGATAACAGAGAAGAACAGTATGATATTAGATTTAATAATGAAGGACCGCCAATTTTGGAGATGGAGGTTCGAAATGTTCTTAAGCATATGAAAGCTGGCAAGGCCCCCGGTGCAGATAACATCACATCAGAAATGATTAAAGCGTTAGAAAACTTTGGACTAGATCAAGTCACCAGACTGCTGAACACATTATATGATACTGGAGATATACCTCCTGAATTATGTAACTCTATATTTATTGCAATCCCAAAGAAATCAGGAACCTTGGAATGTGATCAACATAGAACAATTAGTATAATGAGTCACATCACAAAGATTTTGCTAAGAATTATCATGCAAAGAATGAGGAAGAAGATACAACCTGAAATAGGGGAAGAACAATGCGGGTTTGTAGAAGGAAAGGGTACTGTAAATGCTGTGTATATGCAGCGAACAGTTATTGAACATGCTATAGAAGTAAACAAGGATATACATCTTTGCTTTATTGACTATACAAAGGCTTTTGATAGCATTAGACATGTCAGCATGGTGGATATGCTTGCAGATCTACAAATTGATGGGAAAGACATTAGACTTATAAAAAACATATATTGGAAACAACAAGCTGCAATAAGGATTGATAATGAAGTGGGACAGTATCAGCCAATTAAGAGAGGTGTTAGGCAGGGATGTGTGATGTCTCCAGATCTTTTTTCCCTGTACAGTGAAAATATTTTCAGAAATGTAGAGGATATAAATGGAATCAGCATTGGAGGACGAAACATCAATAATATTAGATATGCAGATGATACAGTATTAATTGCAGACAATGCGCAGGACCTGCAACAATTAGTAGATGCGGTTGTTGTACACAGTGAGCAACTGGGGTTAGAATTAAATTGTAAAAAGACTCAGGTTATGGTCGTCAGTAGGAAGGAAGAAGTGCCACAATGTAATATATAAGTAAATGGAAATATTCTTCAACAAGTGAAGCGGTACAATTATCTTGGAACAGTTATAACATCTGATGGGAGATGCCTTGAAGAGATTAGAACAAGAATCGCCATGGCGAAAGTAGCCTTTAGCAAGATGAAAAACATTCTGACCAATAAAAAGATGTCAATTGAAACGAGAAAAAGAGTGGGGAGGGGATACATAGAGCCTGTTCTTTTGTATGGATGTGAAACTTGGACAATGAGCAGTCAAGCTGAAAAGCATCTGATGGCATCAGAAATGTGGTTTCTGAGGAAAATGCAAAGAATACCATGGACAGACAGAAAAACCAATGACCAAGTACTACAGGAGACAAATGAACATCGTAAACTGATTAGAGAAATTAGACGTAGACAGTCAAAATTTTTTGGACATGTTAGAGAAGAAATGGATTATAGAACTTAGTGACAACTGGCAAGATCGAGGGGAACAGACCAAGAGGAAGACCGAGAGGAAAATACCTGGATGGCTTGGCCACATGGCATGGACGAGACAGGAACACTGAGCTGATCCACGACACTGGTGATAGAGTAAAATGGCGAGTCATGACCGCCCACGCTTTCCGGCATGGCACATGATTGATTGATTGATTACTTACAATAAGTTATACGTTGTGTCTTCTTATGATCTATATCCAACCAATCCTAATGTAAGGAAGCGATTCATGGACAAATAGCGGACATGTGAGAAATCATCTGGGAGTTGCAAAGATCTTATAGAATCTCCGTGGCTAAAGGCTTGTGAACGCGGTTCGTGAGCCGGGTACCAGGCGTTCGAAGTTCAGCTGCGACCGATTTGTGCAGCAGACCGTGTCGCGTTGTGTTATAACGTGCTGGTATGGGAGCCGGTCGTTCAGAAAGCAATGGCAAACTACTGAACGTAACACTTGCCTAGTACATCAACAGCAGCTGAAATATACAGGTGTTGACTGCAACGTCCCTTAAGGGATACGCAAAAAAAAAAACAAAAAAAAACATGGGGACCGATAGAAACAGTAATGAAGCTATCTTGAAATAAGTTAACTCTCAAAGAGAACTGGCTAATCCGAGAAGAAGAAAACAGCCCACATCTGTAGACATGGTATGAGAAGGGGAAGATGGAATATGTCGTCATTTGGGAAAGTTGAGGTGAAGAGAGACAGGAGACTAAGAGAGTATGGCATCTTGGCATTAGTATCAGATATGATTGGCAGTACACGAGACTGAAGGCTGTGGTCAGACATGATCACCAAAGCCACACTGCATGGACCATAAGAATATTACCATTACATGAGACAGAAGGTTGTGGACAGACATGATCGCCAACTTCACACGGCCCAGACTGTAAGAAGAATAAGATGCTATAATATATGTCGTAATTATTTCTCTTATTATTTGCCAGCTTATGTAAAATTATTGTCACAGTATCTACTGAATGTAAACTAGCAAAGAGATCACAGGCAGCCAAAACATGCTAGAGTTGACTGTTACGTCATGTAAAGGATATGTAGCTAATTGTTTATTTCATGTCACATTATAGTTTGTTCTTGTCAATTTATAGTCTATTTATCTCAAATTATGGTTTGTTCATGTCAAGTTGGTGATTGTTCATGCTACACTTATGATTTGTTCATGTCAAAATGATGATTGCTAATGTCACATTGGTAATTGTTCATGTATAGGGGTGATTGTTCATGACTATCTGGTGATTGCACAAGTCAAACGTATGATTGTTCTTGTCAAAGTCTTGATTAGTCATGTCAAATTTAAGTATGTTTATGTCAAACTGCTGTGTGTTTCAGAACCCCCTCAACAACCGCCACAACTGTACCAAGCCGGACAGATACGTCAGTCCTCGTGGCTGGAAGTTGTAGAGAACCAGACACTCACTCTAACTTGCCAGGTTCCTGGGGGAGATCCACCAGTCTACAGGACAATCATCACGTGCAATAATATACCACAGCCATGTGAGTCTGACGGCAGTTCGGTCACTATGAATGTTCATGCAACACGAGAATTACATGGACAGATCTGTACTTGTTGCGCTCTTCACGCAGCAAGCTACACACAAACATCGAGTGTGGAACTACGGATCGTCTGTAAGTCTGATATACTTGCTGCTTTGTTCACATGTTGCTTGCTTTTTTTTTCCATCCTTCAATAATGTTGTCATTGTTGAGACATTTGCCAGAAGGAAAATATGTATACAGTGTTATTGCCCTCTATGAGTCCACTGAAGTCAAGATAGTTGTGGAATTGTCTGTCTGGTCCTATTGTCCTTTCTCTGCTGCACTTTATCTCACAATGAAACATTTAACTAACTCAGCCTACTAAACAACCTCAATCACCTCAGCCAACTCTGCCTACTCAGCTAACTCAACCACACAGCCACCTCAACCAACTCAGCCAACTCAACCAAGAAACCAACTCAGCCATCTCAGCCAATTCAACCACATCAACATAATCAGCCAACTCACTCCTAACCACCCCAACCAACTCAACCAACTCAACCAAGCTTTCTTGCCTGGTGTGATATCCCACAGCCCTCCACGTCTTCCCCTTTTACTTATCTCTGTTTCTAATTTTCTCTTTTCGAGTGTTTAGGTTTTCATCTAAGTCCCTGTGTCCGAGTGTTTAGGTCTTCGTCTAATTCCCTGTGTCAGAGTGTTTAGGTCTTCACATAATTCCATGTGTCCGAGTGTTTAGGTCTTCACATAATTCCCTGTGTCCGAGTGTTTAGGTCTTCACCTAAATGGGAAAAATGTCGGTCATGTCATAGTCCTATTTAGACAATATTCTAGCTCGCATTTCAAGGCAGAGGTAAAACAATTGCATGCTTCCAATAACTGCACACTCATACACGGCAACGATAGTTTCGAACCGTTTATTCAACAAGACTATTTACATGTGCAAATTCAAATGAGTTGCGCTCTTGGCAACACGCAACTCATACCAAAACATCATCACAGGATTATAATCATTCATGAGAGATGATACAATATGATGGAATAACGTAGCTCTCACACTGTCTCCATTCAAGCTTCATAACTCAGTAGCGCCATCAATTCTACGATCATATCACAACGCTCACTAAACACAACCAGTGCCCTATGTCTGTCCTTCTTGATGTTCTGAACCCGTCTGCCCAACACGGGTACGTTTGGCTGGTTCACGGCTTCTCACAATCCGTGAGTCCCGTGCGGTTCGGTGTGGTGCGGTGACCACGGGCCTTAGCCTGTTTATTGGTCTTCTCGCACTATGTGACCATGATGCATGACGCCAGGCTACCTGCACTGTTATTCTGCCTTGACCTGTCTCCTGTCCTTGGTCAATCTTTTTTACCCTTTGTTTAACAAAGTGTCCTGCTTTTCTTAAGTTTGGCCGAAATATTTATGTATTTGGCCTAACCTTTTTTTTTTTTTTTTTATTTGGCTGACAATTCTCCTTCCTTTTACAACTTTGAATGAGATATTTCTCTCTATGGATGATATTTTTTAACATTTCGTTAACAAAAGTTTAGTACTTTTCATAAGTTTGAACACTGTATTTCGTTACTTGATCATTTTTTCCTTTTTGAATAACACATTTTCTGACTTGGTCAATATCTTTCCCATTTGTTTACCAATTTTCATCCCTTTTGTAAGTTTGGTTGAGTTATTTCTGTATTTGACTGACATTTTTTTCCAATTTGGCTAACAGATTTTCCTACTTTTTATAAGTTTGGGTGAGATATTTCTCACATTGGCTGATACATTTTTACACTTGGTTAACAATGTTTCCTACTAAATTTAAATAATAAATAAGTTTGGCGGAGATATTTCGTTACTTGGTCAATCTTTTTTCCCATTTGTCTAACAAATTTTCCTACGTTTCATAAATTTGGATAAGATATTTCGTTACGTGGTCAATATTTGTTTCTATTTGACTAACAAATTTTCCTACTTGGTTGATATTTTCCCAACTTTTTATTTGTTTTAACGAGGTATTTCTGTATTTGGCCAATAATTTTAATACTTTGTCTAACATATTTTCTTATTTGACTGTTGAAGTTGTATATAGAAGCTGTACGTTTGTCGGGGTGTGAAGTGTGGTACTAAGCAGGCACACTGAAAAACATATATTGGTCTTAGAAATAGGTTTCTGGAGAAAGATGTACAGACCCGTATAGATACATAGAGAGGTAATGAAGGTGAAGACGTCTAATTTGCTACGTGACAACGTCGCTGGGTATGACAGCGCACACGTGATATATCATGTTACATGCATTGCCTAAGGTTGAGTAGGGACAGTTTGTTGTGTTGGTGTTTAATATTATAGATCTGTTATCATACACTAGCCACTCGTCGTTGTATGAACCGATAGCTTTTTCGTACAGGTACGTCTTCGCCGACTAGCATCGGTGATCACATCTCTGCACCATGGGTATGAGAAAGGCTTAGTCGGACACTGTAATACTTGGATATAGTTGTGTATACTACAATCGAAGGTGTCCTGTGTTTATTGATGTCGGGATGTTCTTTGGTGTTACTCGGTGGTCCACCGTAATGGATATAGCAAAGAGAGAGAAGGGCGATTATTTTACCCTTCAGATACAATGTTGGCGATTTAGTGGAATCACTCCCATCATGAGTTAGGTTCACTGGCTGCACAACTGGCAGGCTAATCTTTTTCTGTAGTATCCCTCTGAACCATGTGTCTTAGATGTACCCTCACGCATACAATCGGAAGCAGCGCACTACCTGGTCCGATCATATTCATTACCCTCGTGTCTCGGCTGTACCATTACCGCGTGTGATCGGATTCGAAGTCATCTTTGGCCGGTTTTAGCTAGTGAGCACGTGGTCTCCTTGTAGCCATTATCACATGTGACCGGATGCGCAGCCATCTTTGACCAATCATAGCCAGTGAGCACGTGGTCTGGTTGCAGTCATTACACAGGCGACAGGAAGCAGAGCCATTTTGATCAGATGCGACCATTACCCATTTGTATCGGATGAAGCGACATCTTTGATCAAGGTTAGCACGTGAGCACTTGGTATTGTTTTGCCATTACCATATGTGACCGGATGCACGCCATCTTTGATCACTCATAGCCAGTAAGCACGTGGTCTGGTTTCAGTCATTACATGGGCAACCGGAAGCAGAGCCATATTTGATAGGATGTGACCACTATCCACGTGTGACTGGATGCCGCAACATATTTGATCGGCTTTAGCCAGTGAACACGTGGTCTGGTTTTGCCATTAACATATGTGACCAGATACGACGCCATATTTGACCACTTGTAGCCAGTGAGCACGTGATCTGGTTGTAGTCATTACACATACGACCAGAAGCAGAGTCATATGTGATCGGATGTGACGATTATCACGTGTGATGGGATGCAGTGATATCTTTGATCGGATTGAGCCAGTTCGCATGTGGTCTAGTTGTAGCCATTACCACATGTGACCGAAAGCGAACCCATCTTTGACCACTTGTAGCCAGTGAACATGTGGTATGGTTGTAGTTATTACACAGGCAACACAGAGCCATATTTGATCGGATGTGACCATTACCCTCGTGTCTCGTGTGTACCATCACACATGTGACCAGATGCAACGCCATCTTTGATCGGTTGTAACTATTACCCATGTGTACGGGATGTATCATTACACATGTGATTGGAAGCACCGCAATCCTTGACCTGATGTAACAATTACCCACGTATTCAGCCTGTATCCTCATGCATGTAATCGGAAGCAGTGCCATCTTTGACCGGTTGAGTAATTAACAGCGTGTCCGGCTGAATTCCTTAGACACATGACCGTGTTACTTGCCGGGCACCATCACACAGCTCGAGGAAGAGTCTTGTGTTTCTACCATATCTCCATTGGTATGATGACGGTGGTTAAGTCCCATCCAGTACAGATAGTAATAACCACCCTTATAAAATATAATCGGTTACTTTACAATAGCCATACAACGGAAAGAACCAAGATTTTCTTACAATCGGATCCGTAAATATGCATTGAAATTGTTAGTGGTAGACTTCCTACCCATGAAACCATCTTTACTTTTCACTTTACACATCAAAAATACTACTTTTAAATATTAATTTTAATAATTACAGTTTTTTTTTACATATACAAAACCGGAAGTAGTTATGTATCCTATCGCATGAAATTTGAAAATTCAGCTTCCTAATGCTTGTTGTGGCGATACATAAGCGATATAAGAAATTATTTTAGGTTCTGAGGCGAACCAGAAATACGGCTCGATTATGACATCCGGTACTACTACTATTCACACATATGTGATATTTATGTGGGTCTCTTGGAATGGTGTCACGCACATGTGATTAAAGGCATGTCATACCTCTTTTTTCTTTTACAAGACTCCCGGGTGTTATGATACCATTGATGTCTGTATAAGTCTCTTTTATCACTATAGGCTGCATAATTTTTAAAGTTTTTATGAGATTACTGGAAACTACAGCAGTTTTGTCAAAATCCACGCATACACACGGATTGTATCTTTCAAGATGTACAATTTCTCACAAAAATTGCAGTTGTGTGTTAACATTTACCCACATTTTTCATGTGGTTACATCATTGACACCAAAGCAAAGTGTCTGAGAATATTTGTTTGCACCTTCTGCAAAATACTCAATCGATTCAGCAGCATTTAAAGCCGCTATATTCCAAATTGCATTACCGTGCGTTAATTCTAAAGCGAGCTATTCCATTACCGCTTCTTAATTTGCCGATCTTAACGCAGTATTTACATAAACAGTTAAGAACATAACCAATCTATCACTACTCTAAGGGTAATAACTAAATATTTTTTAAGATGTTTTTTAAACAGTTTTAACATTATTTATTTTCTTACAAAGCTCTCTTCTATTATTATATAAATAACATCTATAATATAAAGGTTATATATTAAAAGATCACCAATATCGTTTTAGTTTACTTATAGAGACTATTTTAAATTTTACTTAATTACAATTTATAATACTTTTCTTCGTTCTACGTGTAATCTGTTTCAGCAATAACGGATATCATTCAAATAATGTCAACAATTAATATGCATGGCATCAGACATAGATTCTGGATTGTAAATGTATCACTTGAGAACCGGTTGCTTTCAGCGTGTCTGTAAGCACCGATGTATTGGGTTTGATCACCGTCCCATACCTGCACCCCCACCCGACCGCACACCCCATCGGCCGGTTCGCGTGCCCACCCGCGGAGTTACACCGGAAGTACCACATATAACCGTAAGAGGCACCGGAAGTACCAAAAAGCCCGCCAAATTAAAAAAATGAAGTCCGTTTTCGCAAGGGCAATCAAGGGGCGGGATAACACACATATTAGTGTTTATGGCGGCGGCCGCCACATAATTCGCCACAAATTCGTCTTGTTTCCACCATTTATAACTACTTCTGGCCATGTAAACTGCTGTCTATTCATGTCAAACTGGTGCCTACTTATGTCAAACTGGTGAGTAAGCATGTCATACAGGTGCATGCTTCTGTCAAATTAGTGTCTGGTAATGTAATCTTGTGCCTATACTTATCAAACTGGTGATTGTTCATGCCAAACGAGTGATTGTTCATGTCAAACTGGTGCCTGCTTATGTCAGACTGCTGCCTACACATGTAAAACTGTTGAATAGACTTGTCAAACTGGTGATTTTTCATGGCAAACTGGTGATTGTTCATGTGAAACTTGTTATTATTCATGCCAAACGGGTGATTGTTCATGTAAAAGTGTTGATTGTTCATGTCAAACTAATAATTGTTTATGTCAAACTGGTCATTGCACATGTCAAACTGGTGATTGCACATGTAAAATTGTTGATTTATCATGGCAAACTAATAATGTTTATGTCAAACGAGTGATTACTCCTGTCAACTGGTGATTGCTCATGTCAAACTGGTGTATATTCATTCCAAACTAAAGTCTGTTCATGTCAAACTGCTGTGTGTTTCAGCACCCCCTCAACAACCGCCACAGCTGTACCATGCCGGTCAGAAGCTTCAATTCTCGTTGGTGGACATCGTAGAGAACCAGACACTCACTCTAACTTGCCAGGTTCCTGGGGGAGATCCTCAAGTCTACAGGACAATCATCACATGTAATAATATACCACAGCCATTTGAGTCTGACGGCAGTTCGGTCACTATGGATGTTCGTGTAACACGAGAATTTCATGGACATATCTGTACTTGTAGCGCTCTTCATGCAGCAAGTTACACACAAACATCGAGTGTGAAAATAAGGGTCGCCTGTAAGTCTGATATCCTTGTTGCTTTGTTCACAAGTTGCTTGTGGTTTTCATGTTTCATTAATGTTATTATTGTTGTGGCATTTGCCAGAAGGAAAATGTTTTTTTATTATTTCCCGATATGCGATAATACATAATTACGGAAATGTCTCTCTGGTCCTTATGTCCTTTCTCTGCTGCACTTTATCTCCCAAATGGGACATAGGATCTCAACCAACTGAAACAAGCCTTCTTGTCTGTTTTTATATCCAAGAGCCTCAAAACCTCCCCCCCCCCCCCTTTTTATTTTTCTCTGTTTCTCATTCTGTGTCCGGGTGTTTAAGTCCACATAAAATTATGTGTGCCCCGTGGCTGCTACAGAGCTGACATTCTAGTTATACAGCATGCATGTTTCCTCAATGTGTGTCCCCAAGCGCCAGGATCTCTGTTGCTCTAAGACTTGCTGCAATCTGTCCAGACATTTCCTTCCGCTCGGCATTCGTGGTTCTGTCTTAGCCCTATTCTGTGCAGTGATTCATTTAATCAACGATTTATTTTTCCATTTGTTTATTTCATTTGACTCAAAAAGATACACTGAGGGAATGGATGGACAGACATCGACAGAATAAGTTTGCATCAGGTTATCAACAGTCCGTGTGGTCAAGAGTTTTAACACGCCCACGCTTCACCTTCTGTGATGATCGCGCGAATTGTGGTTTTAATCCACACGCTGGTCAGTTGGACTTAAATGTTGAATTCTCGTCATTGACTTGGGGACATAAATCACAAGTAGTTCAGAAGTCGGAGTGAGTTCGTCTGATGGCGAGGACACTGGTGATAGGAAGTTAACTTTCATGCAAAAATCAGCCCGGTGCACTCGCTAGTAGCAGCATCTTTTGGTAACGCTAGCACGTGTGTGGAGTACGCTCGATTTCAACACGATCAAGCGAAAAAAAATTTTTTTTAAGAGGTCATCACAATGTTGAGCAGGGAACGTAGACTGGTGTTATGTTGAGCAGGAAAAGTAGAGTGGTGTTATGTTAAGCAGGAAAAGTAGAGTGGTGTTATGACCTGGGAGAGTTGCAAGTACAAGAATTTTCACAGGAAAATGTCAGTAGATATGACGCAATAGTGTTTTCAGATGTGTATCTCTGTGTGTATTTATAGTTAGTTAGTTAGTTAGTTATAGTATGTCCACATTTGTTTGCATTCATTCACGATCAATTATTTTGAAAACTGTCTGTTGCATCGTTATGAAATTTTCCAACCGTCTTATATTTACCCCCACCCAAGGAATATGTCTTTAATAGGTCCACAAACAACTTAAATCATTGAAAGCGGCGACACTCCTTTGATGTTTTGCTCAATAACTAGTGATTTCTCGCTAACAAAGTTATTTTTACGGTAATTGGGACCTGCAAATTCTGATGACACACAAAGGCGTATCCGGATTCGTATGGGAGTGGGTGCAATGAAAGAACTAGCTTAAAATCGACAGGGTCGGCTGCATTGCACCGGGTTTTTATCCCATATGGCTCAGTTTCTTTCCGCAGCGCGGAAAGCGTCGCACAAAGCACGAACTCCGTAGCTCCAGCGACGACCCTCGGGAGTCTCCGAAAAAATGCACTCGTGAAATGAAGGACGCGGCCCGGAATCGAACATACAACCTTCGGAGCCAGAGTCAGACGGCTTTATCACTTCACCACGGAGAATCCCGAGAGGGGTGCAATGTGTAATATTAGTAAAGACAGAGAATTTACAGAGGCACGGGGTAAATAATTTGTAAATTAACAGGAAAGTAGAAGGAATATATTTCTTACCTTATTTTTCATTTCCTTCTTGTTTCTTCAGCTGATGCTGATGCTGTAATGTTTAGGGCCTGCAATTCGTCTGAATAGTTGGAGCAAAATATCCCAGTAAGTGTGTACGTAGATTAAGGTCTGCGATCTGCTCAGACCTTAATCTGTGTCGGACGATTCCAGTAGGTTGATGATTGCTCTCGGTTGCATAAAATTCAATCCATCCTTTCTCTAATAGTCCTCTTCCTCTTTAAACACATGGTCCTAACGTTTTTTCCAGTAACTTTTATCAATATTTAATAGCGCGGACAGACAGACAGACAGACAGACAGACAGACAGAAAGGTAGGTAGGTAGGTAGGTAGGTAGTAGGTAGGCAGAAAGGTAGGTGGGTGGGTGGCTGGCTGGCTGGGTGGATGGCTGACTGGGTGGGTGGGTCGGTCGGTCGGTCGGTGGGTCGGTCGGAGGGTCGGTCGGTCGGTCGGTCGGTCGGTGGGTGGGTTGGGGGGCCGGCAGGCAGGCAGGCAGGCAGTCAGGCAGGCAGACAGACAGACAGATAGATTAGAAAGATAGATAGATAGATAGATAGATAGATAGATAGATAGATAGATAGATAGATAGATAGATAGATAGATAGATAGATAGATAGATAGATAGATAGATAGATAGATAGATATCGGTAGGTCGGTCGGTCGGTCGGTCGGCATGGAGGCAGGTACATAGATAGATAGATAGATAGATAGATAGATAGATAGATAGATAGATAGATAGATAGATAGATAGATAGATAGATAGATAGATAGATAGATAGATAGATAGATAGATAGATAGATAGATAGATAGATAGATAGGTAGGTAGGTAGTTAGGTAGGTAGGTAGGTAGGTAGGTAGATAGATAGATAGATAGATAGATAGATAGATAGATAGATAGATAGATAGATAGATAGATAGATAGATAGATAGATAGATAGATAGACAGACAGATAGATAGATAGATAGATAGATAGATAGATAGATAGATACATAGATAAATAGATAGATAGATAGATAGATAGATAGATAGATAGATAGATAGATAGATAGATAGATAGATAGATAGATAGATAGATAGATAGATAGATAGATAGATCCCCGCCTGGAGCGGGGCCGAGCCAGCTAGTTTATTTATATAATCACGTTTCATGAAAGAACCCACAGTTTGACGACACCTATGAACTATAACACTCAGTCTGTGCAAAAACGAAAGACCGCCAGACAATTTTAAAAATAGCGCGAATGTGTCTTGCTGGAGCTGTAATACTCTTAAAATTAAGGCATTCATGGCGGGGCCGTAAAATATATACCGGAAATAAACAAACATTGAAATCTGCTGTACAATCTCCAGAACAAAATTATTTTTTTTTTGGGTGGACATAATGATTATGTTATATACTAAATCTCATCATTTTCCCTCAATTGGTTACTGAGATATTGAATTTTATATTGAGGCAACAAAAAGAAAACACACTATAGTTAGTTAGTTAGTTAGTTAGTTAGTTAGTTAGTTAGTTAGTTAGTTAGTTAGTTAGTTAGTTAGTTAGTTAGTTAGTTAGTTAGTTAGTTAGTTAGTTAGTTAGTTAGTTAGTTAGTTAGTTAGTTAGTTAGTTAGTTAGTCGACAGATCATCCTCATTGCACATCGAACCATTCAGCCCATAATTGTTGGGATCCTCTCCTCAGAAAATCCCGCAGGGGGTAGCGGCTCACAACACCAGTTCTGTGTTGCTTTATCAATCTTCTTTGGCTTCCTGAGTAGTGTTCTTGTTTGGCACACCTCTTTAAATTTGCAGTTCTCGCAGTCTGACCATGGTTGTAGATTCACAGTCATCACTTTGTTCTCGCAATAGTCTTACTTCTCTTACTTCTCGTAGAGCATTCAGAATGTCATCCTGGTCCATGGCGCGTCCGCCCTCCACAGTAGCCTTACCTGCAAGCTTGTCAGCCCGCTCATTTCCTTGTACTTCCACATGCCCTGGCACGAAGATGAAACTAATGTTTGCCAGCCGAGACCGCTCCAGAGACAGCGACCACTCTCTTCGGATCCACCCCACCTGTATCCTCTTGAGCATGCTCATTGAGTCGCTAAGGAAACATGCCCTAGTGAATGTCTGTGTGTCGAGCCTTTACTTACTGCCATGACTTCCATAGTCAAGCTACTTGTGGTCTCAGCAAAAGCACCAGAGTCCTCCTTCACAATTCTCCCTCCGGCCAGAGCCGTAAAGTCCATGAGCTTCTCACATGTCGGACGACCGACCCATCTGCGCATTTGACAGTATCACCGTCTAACGAATTCTCGAAAATCAAATCTTGTACTTCCGCCTCCACAGCAGCCGGATTTTCTTGTCTGCATTTTCTGTCTAGTTGGATGCAGACTGAAAGAGACGTACAGAATTATGTTGGCACTTGTACCCACTCCTCGCCAGGTTCTAAGTCAAGTGAACATACCAGTTGAAGAATGTCCTCGGATTGACCCATCCACGACCTTCCTCTTTTTAACCTGCTGCCCTTCACCTTCATAATTTCACTATGCAGTGGATGTTGTGTGTTTGCGTTAACTCTGAGGTAGGCACGTGCTCTGCAAATTTGAATTCTGTCTTCAATGGTTGGAAAATCAAGAAGGTAGCGCATCGCCCTGCATGCTGTATCTCTTGTACATCCAAGAATAATGCGCATGGCTTCGTTCTGTATCCTTTCCATCCTTTCTATCTGCTTACGGCTGAGAGTCAGGAACGCCATCGCATACTCAAAAGGGAGAGTTTATACCGAGCTGGGTCTGAATAGACAGAGTAGTTTATACCGAGCTGGCTCTGAATAGACAGAGTAGTTTATACCAAGCTGGCTCTGAATAAACGGAGTAGTTTATACCGAGCTGGAATCTGAATAAACGGAGTAGTTTATACATATCTGAAGTATGAAGCTGTTTAAATATCAAGAATAATTTTCCAGATTGGTATCCCCAATAAAAATAATTGTGTCCCCATGCGAGTTAAAGAATTGTTAACTTGCGTTTCTGTACTCTTCCTGTTTACAGGCATCCATCTTTGTTTACATTACCGACCTACTATTTCCTGCTATTGATGTCCTCATCATAGTTGCCATTCTAGATATTTTATATTCAGATCTAGAGGTTTTTGCCGGCCTCTGGATACCGTTTTCTGACGTTTGGATGATGGATGCAATTCTAGATACTTTTCATTTGGAGTCGGATATTTTGAATACTTTCTAGATTTTACTTTTCTTTCGGTGTCATTTACCCATGTTATGTTCGGTCTGGACGCGCGTAAACTATGGTAACTGCCATTATTTAAACTTTGAACTAACTTGGGTCAACGCTCAACAATCTGCAACCCTTCTTCCCCCCCCCCCCCCGGTAATGAGTCAAATGGCGCATAAGGGCACTGAAGAAACTTTTGGTCAGTAAACATTTAAACTTAAAGAATTTGGCTGCAATTGGAACCGATAATGCATCGGTAATGGTCGGTATCAACCATGGCGTGTATGCAAAATTGAAGGAAGATATCCCATCTTTAATCCTCATGAAATGTGTATGTCATTCCTTGCAGCTAGCATTATCACATGCCTCATCAGTCAGAATGTTTACCAAGGAATTTGGAATTCCTTATTGCTGAAGCCATCGGCTTATTACAGCCATCGGATGGATGGACGCATCCCAGATTGTTGATTAGTTGGCATTCAATTTTTAACCTAACGCAGCTATTTGAGTAGCAGGTTTTCAATGCGGTGACACATACATCGTCGACTCCATTATGGTTGGAGGAATTGAAATGGTTGGGGACAGGTTTGTCAGCGCCATGATTGATGTCTCTGAGGTGTTCTCTAAAACGGTCCGCAAGACGTCTGCCTGTTTGACCAATGTATTTCATGTCGCATCGTTTGCAGATGATGACATATATCAGATTGCGGGATGTACAAGTGAAAGAATCTTTCAAGGAGAAGGTGCCTAGGGGAAATGTGATCTCCGGTGTCTGAACAACGTATGGGCATGTCAGACAGTTCCTACGATGGCATTCGAATGTGCCCACAGATGAACTAACGGTGGGGAGGCGACTATGCACAAGGTGGTCTCTGGGGCTCTGGTTACGGCGGAAAATTACCCTAGGGCCTTCGGAGAATACCTCACGAGTGGTTGGATCGGATTCCAAGATGGACCAGTATCTCATGAAAATATGCTTGATGGCATATGCATGTGGATGGAAGGTGAGGATGAGCTTGGGTGCATTGTTAGGAGGTCGCGTTTGTTTGACGAGGGACATTTCCCGCGAGACTTGGGTTATGCGACAGAAAGCTGTGGACAAGACGTCCTCTGGGTAGGACCGTTTGCGGAAAAAGTCAAGCATTTCATGGGCTCTCTCGAGGAAGTCATTATCATCCTGACAGATACGACGAAGGCGGAGTAGCTGGGAATATGGGATGGAATCTTTGCAGCTTTTGGGGTGGGATGAGCTGTACAGGAGGAAACCGTGAGCATCAGTAGGTTTATAGTACACGGAGGTCGTGAGGCCTGTAGGGTTTAATTTAATAGTGGTGTCAAGGAAATTGACAGAGGTGGTGGAAATTTATGTGGTGAATTTGATCGATGGATGGAAGTCATTGACATAATTGATGAAGCGGTTCAGTTCCGCCTCTGCCATGTCGGTGAGACCTATGCCGTCATCGATGTAGCGTCGGTAAAAAGAAGGGAGAAGACCATCATAGCTGAGTTCAATCTGGTGTTCCAGATGTCCCATAAATAAACATGCGTAGCTGGGTCCCATTTTCGTGCCCATGGCGACACCGCTGATTTGTTCAAAGTAGTGGCCATTGAATTCAAAGGAATTGGTGAGGACCAATTCAGCGAGTCTCACAAGTGAGCGAGTAAGGGATGGCTTGATCTGTGCGTTGATCCAGAAAGAACTGTAGCTCCCTGAGGCCATCTGCGTGAGGAATGGAGGTATAGAGCGAACATACATCCAGTAGGAATAGTCTGTATGTGTTCCCAGGAGTCAGTTGGAGGGAGTTGAATGAGAGTAACGCATGCGTTGTATCCTTGATGTATGACGGGAGATTCGCAACTAGAGGTTGGAAAATCCTGTCAAGAAACGCTGAGATCAGTTCAGTTGGGCATGAGCAGGCAGAAACTATCGGACGTCCAGGATTTTTGAGTTTATGTATTTTGGGCAGCATGTAGAGGGTGGGTTTGCTCAAGTCAGAGTCATGGATGTGAAGTGAAGTGGCACTGGGTGGTAAGGCATCCTCACGTATGAGCTGTTTGATGGTATTGTGAATCTTCCGGTTATAGGAGAGAGTGGGGTCTTCGGCGCAGGGGGAATTGGCAGGTTTATTTAGTTGGGACATGACTTCCTCGACATATAGATCTTTCCGCCAAACAACCACCTCACCACCTTTGTCCGCCGGTTTGATGACTATGTCCTGTCTGCGCTGTAGTTGGGATAGGGCACGCCATTCGGGAGGGGATAGGTTGGAGCGTTTCAAGCGAGGGAAAGAAAGTTGCTTGATCTCATGGAGTGTGTTAGCTATGTAGAGGTCAAGCGCTTTGGAAACTCCGGAAGGTGGGGCCCATGTGGAACGGGATTTGGTTGAAGATGGAAAAATGTCAGGAGGTTGTGGGGTGGGACTGTGGACAGGCTTGTCTCTGTGGTGGTACTTGAGGCGGAGTCGTCTGTGGAAGTTAGAGTCGTCTTCCAAAATGGCGCGACTGTCCATACGGGGGCGTAGAGGGACAAAACTGAGACCTTTACCTAAAACAGCATGTTCTTCCGGAGACAGTGGTAGGTCAGGCGGTATGCATACCACTTTGGTATGGCTGATGGGTGTCGAAGTGGGGGAAGAGGCATGGGGACGTAGATTGCTAATTTTGTCTTTCTTACGTGAGGATAGCCATTTGTATAGCTCTCTATTATAATGTTGAATGATGGAGGTGATCAAATGGAAAGCAAGCTGGTTGTTGAACGTCAGTAGATGCAGAGTCCGGTACAGGTTGTGCTTGGTGTCCTTCAGTTCGGAGATATGTCGTTGATGCACAGTCACTGCCAGCTTCATGTTCTTGACGGACTGCTCTTGTGCCAGGCGATTGAAGAGCCGTGTCTCAGCAGGAACCAGTTTGCCCAACTAGAGATGAATATTGCTCCGGAAGCCTTTAGGTGTAACCTTGAGCCGGAGACAGTTGTTCAGGAAATTCAAATAGCAAGAAAAGCGAGTGATGTTAAAAATAGTACGTGCGGTGCTAATAGCTGCACGGGACATGTCCTGGGGTATGAGGGCAAATATGTCGGAGATGGTGTGGTGGAGAGATGACATAGTCCGTCTGTCAACAGGCATGATCGGCTACAGGCCGGTAAACATAAACTAATGGATATATAAACTAAAAAACGACAGTAGAAAGCACAGTACGAAGCATGAGAGTTTTGTTTGTTTTGTGCCTGTGTGTATCTATGTCTTGTCGAGTATCCCATTCACATTTCAATTCATTCGCTTGCAATACTGTTCTATTGTAGTATAGTAACCAAATGTATATTCAAGTAGATGTGAAAATACTAATTCATGGTTAATTCCGATGTCTCATGATATTTGGGAGAAGCTATCTGTATTGACACGGCCTACTCTCTTATCACTTTAGCAACGCTCGTACAGACACGTCATTGTTCACTTTATCAACGCTCGCACAGACAAGCCAATGTACACTTTAGCAACGCTCTCACAGAAAAGTCAATGTTCACTTTAGCAACGCACACACAGACAAGTTAATGTTCACTTGAGCAACTTTCGCACGAACAAGTCACTGTTCACTTTAGCAACGCTCGCACTTCTTTACTTCCTGAAGTAACACAAATTATATAATGCATTGTAACAAACGTATTTCTCCGTAATCCCGTATGTTCTCGTGAGTAACTCAGCTGCGCGAGAATCGGAAGCGGTTCACGCCGCGCTGATAACTTAGGGGGTATGTGAGCCGGTCGCTCAGAAAGCAATGGCAAACTACTGAAAGTAATCTTGTCTAGTACATCAACAGCAGCTGAAAAATGCTGATGTTGACTGCAACGTCCTGTAAGGGATTTTTGTTTAAATTGTTGCGTGTCCCTTGCGTATCGAGAACATCAAGGACTGAGGTATGTGAGATATATGGACGCCTGCAACATTTTGCAGGACACAATATGGTGATGACGGTATGTATAACTAATGGAACTTTCCCAAGAACTTAAACATGCGAATGGGTAAGAAAAGAACGGAGGGTGCCCATGGATTTAACTGAAATGTTGAAACGAATAGACGAATGTGGAAGAAATGGGGGTGGCAAGCAAGCTGGAATAATGCCAACGCGACCTCTGAGATCATAGACAAAGGCAGGGCAAAGGGTCACGGTATATCTCTATACTGTTACACGGCTCTGACTGATATCTTGTACTTTGATTACCGGGTCTTTGTGACATAAGCACAAAACGTCTTCGTGCAGTTTCTGGTGTTTACGCCTTTCTAGGTATTCAAATATTTGCAATAAATGTCGCTTTCTCTTAACTTCTTTCTTCTCTCTAATTGCTTTATTTGCACACACGCTCTTTCCATGTTTGTTGCTGACTTTATTTATCAACTTCATCATCCAAGCTAAGTGCATCTTGTGAGACAGGCATCAGTGAAGATGAGGACATGATTCTATAGGTAAGTCACATCAATTTTCTTTTTAATGTTGCATATCCCTTACAGGATGGTGCAGTCAACATCAGAATTTTTCAGCTGCTGTTGATGTACAAGGCAAGATTACGCTCAGTAGTTTGCCATTGCTTTCTGAGCGACCGGCTCACATACCCCTGTAAGTTACCAGCGCGGCTCGAACCGCTGTCGGTTCGGGCGCAGCTGCGTTACTCACGAGAATATACGGGATAACGGCGACAGCCGTAAACTTTTCGCCAGGGAGAGCG
This sequence comes from Cepaea hortensis, assembly GCA_963921405.1. NCBI lineage: Eukaryota > Metazoa > Mollusca > Gastropoda > Stylommatophora > Helicidae > Cepaea > Cepaea hortensis. The sequence continues at coordinate 26,435 of CAWUFQ010000649.1, forward strand.
GCAGTCACCTTAATACATATGTAATTTCTTACTTTCTCAATCTGAATATTTTTCCTAGATACTTTGCAACAAAATCTAGATATTTATGGATGTTGTTTGGGCCGTTTCTAGATACTTTTGGTTTAAAAAATGTGGCAACCCTGGCCTCATAATTCCGGTCCAAGCTGACAGTAATATGCGTCGCCTCAGAGAGACATGATTAGGCAATTCAAACACCAGGCTTCCGACTTACTGGCCTGATGAATTAACAAATAAACAAGGAAATGCTACGCACATAAAGTGCAGGAAAACCTGGTATATGTGAAGCAGGTTGAAAAGAGAGAGGAGATAGATAGATAACGAAGCTAGTGTGAGAGACAGAGATATGAGAAAGATGTGTTGAAAGACATAAAAAGGTGATATCTTTTATATAATATAAATAAGATAATATAAGTGACAAAACATCTGTTCATAATCATAGTTCCTAATATTTTTTTTATTAAAAAGTCGCTTGAACCCAATTAATTGCTGAAAAATTTTAAAAAAAATAAAGGGTCCAGCAGGGAATCGAACCAACAGCTCCCACTTATCAGGCAGAGACACTTACCACTGTGCTACTGAAGATATGATTTTGTACCAACAAAAGTATATAACATAGCCAAGCTCATGTCCCGATGACGTCACATACTAGGCAAATCACGTGACCAGGACCACCCGGGGTTTCCGGGACCGGGGAAAATCACATGATAGTTTCATCATCATCAAGTGCCGGCTGGCGTAGGCGTTCATGGCTCTCCACAGATCTCGGTCTTTGGTTTTCTGGATCAACTCTGCTGCTGATATTCCTCCGTGCCACCGTCTCAATCCATCCAGCATCACTTCTCTTGGTCTACCTCTGCCTCTCTTCCCCTCGATCTTTCCAGTTGTTACGATGTTCTCCAATGCCTCTCTTCTCATCACATGACCGAAGAAAGATGTTTGTCTCTGTCTTATTGTTGTATATAATGTTCTAGTTTCATTAGCCTGTTTCAGGCAGTCGTCGTTAGTTACTCTGGCAGTCCAAGGAATTCGCAACATTCGTCTCAGGAACCACATCTCTGTTGCTTCTAATTTCTTCTTAATGTGTTCATTTACATTCCAAGATTCACTGCCATACAGCAAAACTGGTTCTACATAGCATTTCAGCACTCTCTTTCTTACATTCAGTGATAGTGACTTATTGCATAAGATACTCTTCATTTTCTGAAATGCGGCTTTTGCCTGCCCTATTCTGCTCCTAACCTCTGTTGTACATCTTCCAACTGATGTTATAAGTGCCCCTAGGTATCTAAAATTATCTACTTGGTTTAGGATTTTCCCTTCTATTTCTATGTCACATTTTGGTGTCACCATTTTCTTTGATATTACCATTGTTACTGTTTTCTTGATATTCAAGGAGAGTCCTTTCCTTGCAATCTCTGTTACTACAAAGTCTAATAATTGTTGTAGGTCTGTTGAATTATCCGCCACCAATACTGTGTCATCTGCATAGCGTATATTATTTATATTATAACCCCCAACTAGTATTCCTGGCATCTCTTTGATCTCTCTCATTATTATTTCGCTATACAGGGAGAAAAGATCTGGTGACAAGACACACCCTTGTCGTACTCCTAGCTTTATCTGTTCGTAACTACCCTCTTTATTTCCCATTTTAATTGCTGCTACTTGGTTCCAGTAAACATTCTTTATTATTCTTAAATCTTTTCCATCAGTGTTGATATCTTCCAAAATTTTAATCAGTTCATCATGTTTTACTTTATCAAATGCCTTAGTATAATCTATGAAGCACAAATATATGTCTCTCTGTTTCTCTATTGATCTTTCTATTAGTGTCCGTAATGTGTAAATTGCATTGTTTGTGCCCTTTCCTTCCACAAATCCATACTGTTCTTCACTAATTTCCATTTTTATTTTCTGTTTGGTTCTTCTCATTATGATTCTGAGTAGAAGCTTAGTGATATCTTCTTCTTCTTTGCAATCATCCGGAGTGTTTTTTCAGATGTGATTGCGGTGTGTCTGTTATGCGCCCTTGGGCCGAAACCCGTAGGCCAACACATCGACTTTAGCGTTCTTTTTTGACCAGGTAGCATTCCTGGGAGACTCACTTTTGCGGTGCCGTCTGCAACCCAGCTGGCCAGGATGGAACGGTCGAAACATCCCTCAAAGGAAGGCAGGGATAGTCCATAGCATTTTCCGCCATCCAAGGTTGCTTCCACAGTTGCAGGGCCGACACATAGCGCCCTGGTTCTGGGCTAACCGAGGGAATCGTCACGCCCTGCTTATGGCTGCTATAAATCCTCACTTCAATATATTGGGCTTTCCTTCACCACGGGCCGTTCCTGCACAAACCAGACAAGTCTGCAGATAGTATCCACTCAGCGAGGTTTCGGACATGTGCTTGTCCTTGCGCCCTTCAGAGCTGTTCCAGGCACGGCGGACATTCGGAAAACTACCTAGTCAGAGCTGTTCCGAGCACTAGCGGCATTCGGAAACTAGGTAGTCAGAGCTGCTCCTAGCACGAGAGACAAATGGACGAAACGTTTCACTCGGACGTAAAATGCGTAGTGCCAGTTTTTATTTTGCCACCCGTAGGCCAGCACTGCCGGCTTCGGCGGGCATTTTTTAATGAGGTTAGCCTTCCTCGGGTTTCAAGTAAACAATATAAAATGAAACAAAGTGGTGCAGCTTTACATAACAGAGTTACGACACATACAGAACGTTGCGACGGTTAGCCTTCATCAGCAAACAAACACATTCACAAACACAACATACAGTCAAGGAGAACTCCTGTGACTACATTAGAAGGTGATGACAGGACGAGAGGAACAAATGCATGGAAAAATAGAAGCAATGAAGAGAAAATGAGAATTGAAAAAAAATATGTTAATTGAAAAGAATGTTAGTTGAAGAAAATGTTTAATAGAAAAACTGTTAATAGAGAAAAAAAACAACTGCATACTCACCTCACGTACGGATCTGTAAATGACTACGAACATCTCGGGTGTAGTTATATACGGTGCTGGATGTTACGGTTCAGTGAGCACATAGAAAGAAGGGGGCGGGGTAGGAGGCGTGTAACATTGAAGGTAGTATTGACCAAGACCCCGTTGTGTTATTTAAGGTCTGGGTGGACTGGTGTGCATGAACACGCGTACATACATGGACACACTTCAACAGACAAAATGCTAGTGTATGTGGACATATGCACAGTATATGCAAGAAGAGAGAGAGAGAGAGAGAGAGAGAGAGAGAGGAGAGCGAGAGCGAGAGAGAGAGAGAGGAGAGCGAGAGAGAGAGACAGACAGAGAGAGACAGAGAGAGACAGAGAGAGACAGAGAGAGACAGAGAGAGGAAAAGTGCCTGCGACATACCACATGAGGCATACTGTACCCTAAGAAATAGTCAGTATGGTTGCTTGTCATACAACGCGCTTCAGGAGCCCCTCGCCCAGTGCTCGAGTTGTTGGGGCTGTGTAAGATCCAACCACTGGCAATGCACGTGAGAAGGTATGCACAGAGAAGCCAGATATAAGGGGAGAGAGAGAGGGAGAGGGAGAGAGAGGGAGAGAGAGTGAGAGAGAGAGCGAAAGGGAGATGAGAGGAGGGGGAGAGAGAGAAAGGAAGAGAGAGGGGGGAGAGAGGGAGAGAGAGATAGAGAGAGAGGGAGAGAGAGGGGGGAGAGAGAGAGGGAGAGGGAGAGGGAGAGGGAGAGAGAGAGATAGAAAGGGAGAGAGAGAGGGGGAGAGGAAGAGAGAAAGGGAGAGAGAGAGAGGGGGAGAGAGAGGGGGGGAGAGAGAGCGAGAGAGGGTGAGAGCGAGAGAGAAGGAGGGCAAGAGAGAGATCTCCTCCTCTCTCACTCCCTCTCTCTCGCTCTCTCTCCCTCTCTCACTCCCTCTCGCGCTCTCTCTCCCTCTCTCTCTCTCCATCTTGATCTCTCTCTTGCCCTCCCCCTCTCTCGCTCTCACCTTTTCTTGCTCTCTCCCCTCTCCCTCTCTCTCTCCCTCTCTCTCCCCCCTCTCTCTCTCTCCCTCTCTCTCTCTCTCTCTCTCTCCTTTTCTCTCTTCCTCTCCCCCTCTCTCTCTCCCTTTCTCTCTATCTCTCTCTCCCTCTCCCTCTCTCTCTCCCTCTCCCTCTCCCTCTTCCCTCTCTCTCTCCCCCCCTCTCTCTCCCTCTCTCTCTATCTCTCTCTCCCTCTCT
>CAWUFQ010000650.1:0-45964 GCA_963921405.1 Cepaea hortensis
TCATCCCTCTTCCTTCTCCCTCCGCCTCCTCCATCCTCCTACTCTCTCCTCCTCCTCCCTCCTCCTCCCTCCTCCTCCCTCTCCTCCTCCTGCTCCCTTCTCCTAGTGCGTTCTCCTCCTCCCTCCTTCTCCCTCCTCCTCCCTCTTCCTCCTCCCTCCTCCTCGCCTCCTCCTCTACACTACTGCTCCCTTTTCCTCCTAATCCCTCCTCCTCCCTCCTATTCCTCCCTACTCCTCCTGTCTCCTCACTCCTCCTCCCTCCTCTTCCCTCCTCCACCTCCCTCTTCCTCGTCCCTCCTCCATTTACCCAAGACAGACAGACAGTCAGACAGATAGTCGGGAACGGGATCTTATATGACTACTTATATAATTTAAATCAGATGCTCTCCACCATGGGCTGGGCCGGGTCAGACAGACAGACAGACAGATAGATAGATAGACAGACAGACAGACAGACAGACAGACAGACAGACAGACAGACAGACAGACAGACAGACAGACAGACAGACAGACAGACAGACAGACAGACAGTCGGGAACGGGAACTTATATGACTACTTATATGAATTAAATGAGATTCTCCCCACCAGGAGTTGGGCGATGCCGGGCCGGGTCAGACAGACAGACAGATAGATAGTCGGAACGGGAACTTATATGACTACTTATATGAATTAAATGAGATTCTCCCCATCAGGGTCTGGGCGAAGACGGGCCGGGTCAGACAGACAGACAGACAGATAGACAGACAGACAGACAGACAGACAGACAGATAGTCGGTAACGGGAACGAGAACTTATATGACTACTTATATGAATTAAATGAGATGCTTCCCACCAGGGTCTGGGCGAAGCCGGGCCGGGTCAGCTAGTAATATAATATAATATAACTAGCTGACCCGGCCCGGCTCCGCCCAAGCCCTGGCGGGGATCTATCTATCTATCTATCTATCTATCTATCTATCTATCTATCTATCTATCTATCTATCTACCTATCTATCTATCTGTCTGTCTCTCTGTCTGTCTGTCTGACCCGGCCCGGCTTCGCCAAGCTCCTGGTAAGGAGCATCTCATTTAATTCATATAAGTGGTCACATAAGCTCCCGTTCCCGTTCCCGTCTGTCTGTCTGTCTGTCTGTCTGTCTATGTTCGGCCCGTTCCCGTTAAAAATATAGATAGAATAGAAGAATAGATAGATTGATAGTAGAAAATATGATTGGAAGAGATCTATCTAAAGATAACTTACCAAGATATCACGAACAGCCAATAAATGGGGGGGGGGGGGGCAATGGGTTGAATGCAGAGTACTGCAAACGATATGTAACCAACTTTCTCTCACAAAAAATTACTTTTCTATTTTTTAACGAACGAAAATCTTTCGCAGGCCCATCCTACATTCTGCCCTTCTTCTCTATTTCCTCTCATACATTCTTTCATTTAACATCTCTTATGAAGCAATTCTTTGACAACAAAAGAACAATAAGCATTAAAATGCATGAAAAGTAACTCGTTGAGGAAATTGTTAACATGGACATCATAAATACCCAACGTGGGTGTAACGCGCCATACATATGAGAATGTTAAAAAATAAAATTAATGTGCTGTTGAAGAAAAATAAAAAGATGAGTTAGAACATTTTCACTATTTAAATAGATGCATTATTTTTATGAAAACTTTGAAAATACCTCAAAGATTATATCATTATTTATTATAACTCATATGCCTGTAAATAACTGTAGACAAAGAGTTTATAAATCTTTGAAAACAATGCAACAATCTATATATAAAATATATAGCAATGTTATTAAAAGTTATGCCCCTTGAAATAACTTTTTCTTAAGATAAGTCCTCTCGCTATATATATAAATGATAAGATATTAAAATATTAAATTTTAGTATGTAAATAGCTGATTGTACACTAACAAACTATGACAGTCGGCTGCACAGGAATGAGAAGAAGACGTGTAGAAAATTTCATCTCAATCGGATGGACCGTTCGCGAACGCATAAAGAACGGACATACATACAGACATACATCGTCTTTTATAGATATAGATACACGGATATGAAGAGAGCAAAAGCGTGACGTGTTCCAGTACCTGTATGTTTCCGAACTGGGGAACCGGACAGACCACAGGGGTACATAACTCGCCCCGTCAATAGCCAACAGCGTGGAGTTGAACATGGGGATGATGATGTCTTCGACGCCATCTTGCGTGATGTCTGCCAGGGCCGGCGGGGTCATAAAGCCTTTGTGTGTGTCCGACGACAGTTTGACAGCCTGAGAGGTACAAAATATTGCACATAGGTATAGTCAAGGGGTAAACACTTGCTGCACTAATATATCTAGTCGAGATCTGGCCAATGAGCTAGCAATTAGAATTGAGATCTGCAATGTGTGTGGGTGTTTGTGTAGGCGAGAATGTTTGTGTGTCTTTGTGTATCTATGTATGCGTGAATGTGCGCGTGTGTCCGACGACAGTTTACCAGCCTGCGAGGTACAGGACATTGCACATAGGAATACTCACGTAGTAAACATTAGGGGCGCAGATATATGTAGCCGATGCCTGGACAATGAGCTAGCAATTAGAATATAGGTCTACTCTGTGTGTGTGTGTGGGTGTGTGTGTGTGTGTGTTTGTGCGTTTCTATCTTCATCTCTCTCTGTCTCTCTCTCTCACTATTTCTCTCTCTCTCTTTCTCTCTCTCTTTCTCTCTCTCTCTCTCTCTCTCTCTCTCTCTCTCTCTCTTCTCTCTCTCTCTCTCTCTCTCTCTCTCTCTCTATGTGAGTGCGTGTGTGTGTGTGTGTGTGTGTGTTGGGGCGCGCGCGCGTGCAGGCGTGGAGAAAAATAAATAGTATGTCATAGAAACAAAGGCAAACATCATATATACAGCTGTATTAAAGATTGTTATTGTCTCACGAAATGTGTCTTCTATGGGACAGATTGGTATTGTACCCCCAACAATGCATCTTCTATGGGAAAGATTGGTATTGTACCCCTAACAATGTGTCTTCTATGGGAAAGATTGGTATTGGACCTCCAACAATGTGTCTTATTTGGAAAAGATCGATATTGTACCCTTAATAATGTGTCTTCTATGGGAAAGATTGGTATTGTACCCCAACAATGTGTCTTTATGGGAAATATTGGTACTGTACCCTCACAATGTGTCTTCTATGGGAAAGATTGGTATTGTACCCACACAATGTGTCTTCTATGAGAAAGATTAGTATTGCAAACCCACAATGTGTCTTCTATGGGAAGACCCCCACAATGTGTCTTCTATGGAAAAGATTGGTATTGTCTACTACAATGTGTCTTCTATGGGAAAGATTGGTATTGTACCCCCACAATGTGTCTTCTATGGGAAAGATTGGTATTGTACCCCCACAATGTGTCTTCTATGGGAAAGATTAGTATTGCAAACCCACAATGTGTCTTCTATGGGAAGACCCCCACAATGTGTCTTCTATGGAAAAGATTGGTATTGTACCCCCACAATGTGTCTTCTATGAGAAAGATTAGTATTGCAAACCCACAATGTGTCTTCTATGGGAAGACCCCCACAATGTGTCTTCTATGGGAAAGATTGGTATTGTCTACTACAATGTGTCTTCTATGGGAAAGATTGGTATTGTACCCCCACAATGTGTCTTCTATGAGAAAGATTAGTATTGCAGACCCACAATGTGTCTTCTATGGGAAGACCCCCACAATGTGTCTTCTATGTAAAAGATTTGTATTGTCTACTACAATGTGTCTTCTATGGGAAAGATTGGTATTGTACACACACAATGTGTCTTCTATGGGAAAGATTGGTATTGTACACACACAATGTGTCTTCTATGGGAAAGATTGGTATTGTCTACTACAATGTGTCTTCTATGGGAAAGATTGGTATTGTACACACACAATGTGTCTTCTATGGGAAAGATTAGTATTCTCTACTACAATGTGTCTTCTATGGGAAAGATTTGTATTGTCTACTACAATGTGTCTTCTATGGGAAAGATTGGTATTGTCTACTACAATGTGTCTTCTATGGGAAAGATTGGTATTGTACACACACAATGTGTCTTCTATGGAAAAAGATTGGTATTGTCTACTACAATGTGTCTTCTATGGGAAAGATTGTTATTGTCTACTATAATGTGTCTTCTATGGGAAAGATTGGTATTGTACACACACAATGTGTCTTCTATGGGAAAGATTGGTATTGTACACACACAATGTGTCTTCTATGGGAAAGATTGGTATTGTACACACACAATGTGTCTTCTATGGGAAAGATTGGTATTGTACACACACAATGTGTCTTCTATGGGAAAGATTGGTATTGTCTACTACAATGTGTCTTCTATGGGAAAGATTGGCATTGTACACACACAATGTGTCTTCTATGGGAAAGATTGGTATTGTACACACACAATGTGTCTTCTATGGGAAAGATTGGTATTGTACACACACAATGTGTCTTCTATGGGAAAGATTGGTATTGTACACACACAATATGTCTTCTATGGAAAAGATTGGCATTGTACACACACAATAGACAATACCAATCTTTTCCATGTGTCTTCTATGGGAAAGATTGGTATTGTCTACTATAATGTGTCTTCTATGGGAAAGATTGGCATTGTACACACACAATGTGTCTTCTATAGGAAAGATTGGTATTGTCTACTACAATGTGTCTTCTATGGGAAAGATTTGTATTGTCTACTACAATGTGTCTTCTATGGGAAAGATTGGTATTGTCTACCACAATGTGTCTTCTATGGAAAAGATTAGTATTGTCTACTACAATGTGTCTTCTATGGGAAAGATTGGTATTGTACCCCCACAATGTGTCTTCTATGGGAAAGATTGGTATTGTACCCCCACAATGTGTCTTCTATGGGAAAGATTAGTATTGCAAACCCACAATGTGTCTTCTATGGGAAGACCCCCACAATGTGTCTTCTATGGAAAAGATTGGTATTGTACCCCCACAATGTGTCTTCTATGAGAAAGATTAGTATTGCAAACCCACAATGTGTCTTCTATGGGAAGACCCCCACAATGTGTCTTCTATGGGAAAGATTGGTATTGTCTACTACAATGTGTCTTCTATGGGAAAGATTGGTATTGTACCCCCACAATGTGTCTTCTATGAGAAAGATTAGTATTGCAAACCCACAATGTGTCTTCTATGGGAAGACCCCCACAATGTGTCTTCTATGGGAAAGATTGGTATTGTCTACTACAATGTGTCTTCTATGGGAAAGATTGGTATTGTACACACACAATGTGTCTTCTATGGGAAAGATTGGTATTGTACACACACAATGTGTCTTCTATGGGAAAGATTGGTATTGTACACACACAATATGTCTTCTATGGGAAAGATTGGTATTGTACACACACAATGTGTCTTCTATGGGAAAGATTGGTATTGTACACACACAATGTGTCTTCTATGGGAAAGATTGGTATTGTACACACACAATGTGTCTTCTATGGGAAAGATTGGTATTGTCTACTACAATGTGTCTTCTATGGGAAAGATTGGCATTGTACACACACAATGTGTCTTCTATGGGAAAGATTGGTATTGTACACACACAATGTGTCTTCTATGGGAAAGATTGGTATTGTACACACACAATATGTCTTCTATGGGAAAGATTGGCATTGTACACACACAATGTGTCTTCTATGGGAAAGATTGGTATTGTCTACTATAATGTGTCTTCTATGGGAAAGATTGGCATTGTACACACACAATGTGTCTTCTATAGGAAAGATTGGTATTGTCTACTACAATGTGTCTTCTATGGGAAAGATTTGTATTGTCTACTACAATGTGTCTTCTATGGGAAAGATTGGTATTGTCTACCACAATGTGTCTTCTATGGAAAAGATTGGTATTGTCTACTACAATGTGTCTTCTATGGGAAAGATTGGTATTGTACCCCCACAATGTGTCTTCTATGGGAAAGATTGGTATTGTACCCCCACAATGTGTCTTCTATGGGAAAGATTAGTATTGCAAACCCACAATGTGTCTTCTATGGGAAGACCCCCACAATGTGTCTTCTATGGAAAAGATTGGTATTGTACCCCCACAATGTGTCTTCTATGAGAAAGATTAGTATTGCAAACCCACAATGTGTCTTCTATGGGAAGACCCCCACAATGTGTCTTCTATGGGAAAGATTGGTATTGTCTACTACAGTGTGTCTTCTATGGGAAAGATTGGTATTGTACCCCCACAATGTGTCTTCTATGAGAAAGATTAGTATTGCAAACCCACAATGTGTCTTCTATGGGAAGACCCCCACAATGTGTCTTCTATGGGAAAGATTGGTATTGTCTACTACAATGTGTCTTCTATGGGAAAGATTGGTATTGTACACACACAATGTGTCTTCTATGGGAAAGATTGGTATTGTACACACACAATGTGTCTTCTATGGGAAAGATTGGTATTGTACACACACAATATGTCTTCTATGGGAAAGATTGGCATTGTACACACACAATGTGTCTTCTATGGGAAAGATTGGTATTGTCTACTACAATGTGTCTTCTATGGGAAAGATTGGCATTGTACACACACAATGTGTCTTCTATGGGAAAGATTGGTATTGTCTACTACAAAGTGTCTTCTATGGAAAAGATTTGTATTGTCTACTACAATGTGTCTTCTATGGGAAAGATTTGTATTGTCTATTACAATGTGTCTTCTATGGGAAAGATTGGTATTGTACACACACAATGTGTCTTCTATGGGAAAGATTGGTATTGTACACACACAATGTGTCTTCTATGGGAAAGATTGGTATTGTCTACTACAATGTGTCTTCTATGGGAAAGATTGGTATTGTACACACACAATGTGTCTTCTATGGAAAAAGATTGGTATTGTCTACTACAATGTGTCTTCTATGGGAAAGATTGGTATTGTCTACTATAATGTGTCTTCTATGGGAAAGATTGGTATTGTACACACACAATGTGTCTTCTATGGGAAAGATTGGTATTGTACACACACAATGTGTCTTCTATGGGAAAGATTGGTATTGTACACACACAATGTGTCTTCTATGGGAAAGATTGGTATTGTACACACACAATGTGTCTTCTATGGGAAAGATTGGTATTGTACACACACAATGTGTCTTCTATGGGAAAGATTGGTATTGTCTACTACAATGTGTCTTCTATGGGAAAGATTGGCATTGTACACACACAATGTGTCTTCTATGGGAAAGATTGGTATTGTACACACACAATGTGTCTTCTATGGGAAAGATTGGTATTGTACACACACAATGTGTCTTCTATGGAAAAGATTGGTATTGTACCCCCACAATGTGTCTTCTATGAGAAAGATTAGTATTGCAAACCCACAATGTGTCTTCTATGGGAAGACCCCCACAATGTGTCTTCTATGGGAAAGATTGGTATTGTCTACTACAATGTGTCTTCTATGGGAAAGATTGGTATTGTACCCCCACAATGTGTCTTCTATGAGAAAGATTAGTATTGCAAACCCACAATGTGTCTTCTATGGGAAGACCCCCACAATGTGTCTTCTATGGGAAAGATTGGTATTGTCTACTACAATGTGTCATCTATGGGAAAGATTGGTATTGTACACACACAATGTGTCTTCTATGGGAAAGATTGGTATTGTACACACACAATGTGTCTTCTATGGGAAAGATTGGTATTGTACACACACAATATGTCTTCTATGGGAAAGATTGGCATTGTACACACACAATGTGTCTTCTATGGGAAAGATTGGTATTGTCTACTACAATGTGTCTTCTATGGGAAAGATTGGCATTGTACACACACAATGTGTCTTCTATGGGAAAGATTGGTATTGTCTACTACAATGTGTCTTCTATGGAAAAGATTTGTATTGTCTACTACAATGTGTCTTCTATGGGAAAGATTTGTATTGTCTATTACAATGTGTCTTCTATGGGAAAGATTGGTATTGTACACACACAATGTGTCTTCTATGGGAAAGATTGGTATTGTCTACTACAATGTGTCTTCTATGGGAAAGATTGGTATTGTACACACACAATGTGTCTTCTATGGAAAAAGATTGGTATTTTCTACTACAATGTGTCTTCTATGGGAAAGATTGGTATTGTCTATTATAATGTGTCTTCTATGGGAAAGATTGGTATTGTACACACACAATGTGTCTTCTATGGGAAAGATTGGTATTGTACACACACAATGTGTCTTCTATGGGAAAGATTGGTATTGTACACACACAATGTGTCTTCTATGGGAAAGATTGGTATTGTACACACACAATGTGTCTTCTATGGGAAAGATTGGTATTGTACACACACAATGTGTCTTCTATGGGAAAGATTGGTATTGTCTACTACAATGTGTCTTCTATGGGAAAGATTGGCATTGTACACACACAATGTGTCTTCTATGGGAAAGATTGGTATTGTACACACACAATGTGTCTTCTATGGGAAAGATTGGCATTGTACACACACAATGTGTCTTCTATGGGAAAGATTGGTATTGTACACACACAATATGTCTTCTATGGGAAAGATTGGTATTGTACACACACAATGTGTCTTCTATGGGAAAGATTGGTATTGTACACACACAATATGTCTTCTATGGGAAAGATTGGCATTGTACACACACAATGTGTCTTCTATGGGAAAGATTGGTATTGTCTACTATAATGTGTCTTCTATGGGAAAGATTGGCATTGTACACACACAATGTGTCTTCTATAGGAAAGATTGGTATTGTCTACTACAATGTGTCTTCTATGGGAAAGATTTGTATTGTCTACTACAATGTGTCTTCTATGGGAAAGATTGGTATTGTCTACCACAATGTGTCTTCTATGGAAAAGATTGGTATTGTCTACTACAATGTGTCTTCTATGGGAAAGATTGGTATTGTACCCCCACAATGTGTCTTCTATGGGAAAGATTGGTATTGTACCCCCACAATGTGTCTTCTATGGGAAAGATTAGTATTGCAAACCCACAATGTGTCTTCTATGGGAAGACCCCCACAATGTGACTTCTATGGAAAAGATTGGTATTGTACCCCCACAATGTGTCTTCTATGAGAAAGATTAGTATTGCAAACCCACAATGTGTCTTCTATGGGAAGACCCCCACAATGTGTCTTCTATGGGAAAGATTGGTATTGTCTACTACAGTGTGTCTTCTATGGGAAAGATTGGTATTGTACCCCCACAATGTGTCTTCTATGAGAAAGATTAGTATTGCAAACCCACAATGTGTCTTCTATGGGAAGACCCCCACAATGTGTCTTCTATGGGAAAGATTGGTATTGTCTACTACAATGTGTCTTCTATGGGAAAGATTGGTATTGTACACACACAATGTGTCTTCTATGGGAAAGATTGGTATTGTACACACACAATGTGTCTTCTATGGGAAAGATTGGTATTGTACACACACAATATGTCTTCTATGGGAAAGATTGGCATTGTACACACACAATGTGTCTTCTATGGGAAAGATTGGTATTGTCTACTACAATGTGTCTTCTATGGGAAAGATTGGCATTGTACACACACAATGTGTCTTCTATGGGAAAGATTGGTATTGTCTACTACAATGTGTCTTCTATGGAAAAGATTTGTATTGTCTACTACAATGTGTCTTCTATGGGAAAGATTTGTATTGTCTATTACAATGTGTCTTCTATGGGAAAGATTGGTATTGTACACACACAATGTGTCTTCTATGGGAAAGATTGGTATTGTCTACTACAATGTGTCTTCTATGGGAAAGATTGGTATTGTACACACACAATGTGTCTTCTATGGAAAAAGATTGGTATTGTCTACTACAATGTGTCTTCTATGGGAAAGATTGGTATTGTCTACTATAATGTGTCTTCTATGGGAAAGATTGGTATGGTACACACACAATGTGTCTTCTATGGGAAAGATTGGTATTGTACACACACAATGTGTCTTCTATGGGAAAGATCGGTATTGTACACACACAATGTGTCTTCTATGGGAAAGATTGGTATTGTACACACACAATGTGTCTTCTATGGGAAAGATTGGTATTGTACACACACAATGTGTCTTCTATGGGAAAGATTGGTATTGTCTACTACAATGTGTCTTCTATGGGAAAGATTGGCATTGTACACACACAATGTGTCTTCTATGGGAAAGATTGGTATTGTACACACACAATGTGTCTTCTATGGGAAAGATTGGTATTGTACACACACAATGTGTCTTCTATGGAAAAGATTGGTATTGTACCCCCACAATGTGTCTTCTATGAGAAAGATTAGTATTGCAAACCCACAATGTGTCTTCTATGGGAAGACCCCCACAATGTGTCTTCTATGGGAAAGATTGGTATTGTCTACTACAATGTGTCTTCTATGGGAAAGATTGGTATTGTACCCCCACAATGTGTCTTCTATGAGAAAGATTAGTATTGCAAACCCACAATGTGTCTTCTATGGGAAGACCCCCACAATGTGTCTTCTATGGGAAAGATTGGTATTGTCTACTACAATGTGTCATCTATGGGAAAGATTGGTATTGTACACACACAATGTGTCTTCTATGGGAAAGATTGGTATTGTACACACACAATGTGTCTTCTATGGGAAAGATTGGTATTGTACACACACAATATGTCTTCTATGGGAAAGATTGGCATTGTACACACACAATGTGTCTTCTATGGGAAAGATTGGTATTGTCTACTACAATGTGTCTTCTATGGGAAAGATTGGCATTGTACACACACAATGTGTCTTCTATGGGAAAGATTGGTATTGTCTACTACAATGTGTCTTCTATGGAAAAGATTTGTATTGTCTACTACAATGTGTCTTCTATGGGAAAGATTTGTATTGTCTATTACAATGTGTCTTCTATGGGAAAGATTGGTATTGTACACACACAATGTGTCTTCTATGGGAAAGATTGGTATTGTCTACTACAATGTGTCTTCTATGGGAAAGATTGGTATTGTACACACACAATGTGTCTTCTATGGAAAAAGATTGGTATTGTCTACTACAATGTGTCTTCTATGGGAAAGATTGGTATTGTCTACTATAATGTGTCTTCTATGGGAAAGATTGGTATTGTACACACACAATGTGTCTTCTATGGGAAAGATTGGTATTGTACACACACAATGTGTCTTCTATGGGAAAGATTGGTATTGTACACACACAATGTGTCTTCTATGGGAAAGATTGGTATTGTACACACAC
This sequence comes from Cepaea hortensis, assembly GCA_963921405.1. Lineage (NCBI taxonomy): Eukaryota > Metazoa > Mollusca > Gastropoda > Stylommatophora > Helicidae > Cepaea > Cepaea hortensis. The sequence continues at coordinate 11,278 of CAWUFQ010000650.1, forward strand.
AATGTGTCTTCTATGGGAAAGATTGGTATTGTACACACACAATGTGTCTTCTATGGGAAAGATTGGTATTGTCTACTACAATGTGTCTTCTATGGGAAAGATTGGCATTGTACACACACAATGTGTCTTCTATGGGAAAGATTGGTATTGTACACACACAATGTGTCTTCTATGGGAAAGATTGGTATTGTACACACACAATGTGTCTTCTATGGGAAAGATTGGTATTGTACACACACAATATGTCTTCTATGGGAAAGATTGGCATTGTACACACACAATGTGTCTTCTATGGGAAAGATTGGTATTGTCTACTACAATGTGTCTTCTATGGGAAAGATTGGCATTGTACACACACAATGTGTCTTCTATGGGAAAGATTGGTATTGTCTACTACAATGTGTCTTCTATGGGAAAGATTTGTATTTTCTACTACAATGTGTCTTCTATGGGAAAGATTGGTATTGTCTACTACAATGTGTCTTCTATGGGAAATATTGGTATTGTACACACACAATGTGCCTTCTATGGAAAAGATTGGTATTGTACACACACAATGTGTCTTCTATGGGAAAGATTGGTATTGTACACACACAATGTGTCTTCTATGGGAAAGATTGGTATTGTCTACTACAATGTGTCTTCTATGGGAAAGATTGGTATTGTACACACACAATGTGTCTTCTATGGGAAAGATTGGTATTGTACACACACAATGTGTCTTCTATGGGAAAGATTTGTATTGTCTACTACAATGTGTCTTCTATGGGAAAGATTGGTATTGTACCCCCACAATGTGTCTTCTATGGAAAAGATTGGTATTGTCTACTACAATGTGTCTTCTATGGGAAAGATTGGTATTGTACACACACAATGTGTCTTCTATGGGAAAGATTGGTATTGTACACACACAATGTGTCTTCTATGGGAAAGATTGGCATTGTCTACTACAATGTGTCTTCTATGGGAAAGATTGGCATTGTCTACTACAATGTGTCTTCTATGGGAAAGATTGGCATTGTACACACACAATGTGTCTTCTATGGGAAAGATTGGTATTGTACCCCCACAATGTGTCTTCTATGGGAAAGATTGGTATTGTCTACTACAATGTGTCTTCTATGGGAAAGATTGGCATTGTCTACTACAATGTGTCTTCTATGGGAAAGATTGCTATTGTACCCCCACAATGTGTCTTCTATGGGAAAGATTGGTATTGTACCCCCACAATGTGTCTTCTATGGGAAAGATTGGTATTGTACACACACAATTTGTCTTCTATGGGAAAGATTGGTATTGTCTACTACAATGTGTCTTCTATGGGAAAGATTGGTATTGTACCCCCACAATGTGTCTTCTATGGGAAAGATTGGTATTGTCTACTACAATGTGTCTTCTATGGGAAAGATTGGTATTGTACACACACAATGTGTCTTCTATGGGAAAGATTGGTATTGTACACACACAATGTGTCTTCTATGGGAAAGATTGGCATTGTCTACTACAATGTGTCTTCTATGGGAAAGATTGGCATTGTCTACTACAATGTGTCTTCTATGGGAAAGATTGGTATTGTACACCCACAATGTGTCTTCTATGGGAAAGATTGGTATTGTACCCCCACAATGTGTCTTCTATGGGAAAGATTGGCATTGTCTACTACAATGTGTCTTCTATGGGAAAGATTGGCATTGTCTACTACTATGTGTCTTCTATGGGAAAGATTGGCATTGTACACACACAATGTGTCTTCTATGGGAAAGATTGGTATTGTCTACTACAATGTGTCTTCTATGGGAAAGATTGGCATTGTACACACACAATGTGTCTTCTATGGGAAAGATTGGTATTGTACCCCCACAATGTGTCTTCTATGGGAAAGATTGGCATTGTCTACTACAATGTGTCTTCTATGGGAAAGATTGGTATTGTCTACTACAATGTGTCTTCTATGGGAAAGATTGGTATTGTACACACACAATGTGTCTTCTATGGGAAAGATTGGCATTGTCTACTACAATGTGTCTTCTATGGGAAAGATTGGTATTGTCTACTACAATGTGTCTTCTATGGGAAAGATTGGTATTGTACACACACAATGTGTCTTCTATAGGAAAGATTGGTATTGTCTACTACAATGTGTCTTCTATGGGAAATATTGGCATTGTACACACACAATGTGTCTTCTATGGGAAAGATTGGTATTATACCCCCACAATGTGTCTTCTATGGGAAAGATTGGCATTGTCTACTACAATGTGTCTTCTATGGGAAAGATTGGCATTGTACACACACAATGTTTCTTCTATGGGAAAGATTGGTATTGTTCCCCCACAATGTGTCTTCTATGGGAAAGATTGGCATTGTCTACTACAATGTGTCTTCTATGGGAAAGATTGGCATTGTCTACTACAATGTGTCTTCTATTGGAAAGATTGGCATTGTCTACTACAACGTGTCTTCTATGGGAAAGATTGGTATTGTACCCCCACAATGTGTCTTCTATGGGAAAGATTGGCATTGTCTACTACAATGTGTCTTCTATGGGAAAGATTGGTATTGTACACACACAATGTGTCTTCTATGTGAAAGATTTGTATTGTCTACTACAATGTGTCTTCTATGGGAAAGATTGGTATTGTCTACTACAATGTGTCTTCTATGGGAAAGATTTGTATTGTCTACTACAATGTGTCTTCTATGGGAAAGATTGGTATTGTACACACACAATGTGTCTTCTATGGGAAAGATTGGTATTGTCTACTACAATGTGTCTTCTATGGGAAAGATTGGTATTGTACACACACAATGTGTCTTCTATGGGAAAGATTGGTATTGTCTACTACAATGTGTCTTCTATGGGAAAGATTGGTATTGTACACACACAATGTGTCTTCTATGGGAAAGATTGGTATTGTCTACTACAATGTGTCCTTTATGGGAAAGATTGGTATTGTACACACACAATGTGTCTTCTATGGGAAAGATTTGTATTGTCTACTACAATGTGTCTTCTATGGGAAAGATTGGTATTGTCTACTACAATGTGTCTTCTATGGGAAAGATTTGTATTGTCTACTACAATGTGTCTTCTATGGGAAAGATTGGTATTGTACACACACAATGTGTCTTCTATGGGAAAGATTGGTATTGTCTACTACAATGTGTCTTCTATGGGAAAGATTGGCATTGTCTACTACAATGTGTCTTCTATGGGAAAGATTGGCATTGTACACACACAATGTGTCTTCTATGGGAAAGATTGGCATTGTCTACTACAATGTGTCTTCTATGGGAAAGATTGGTATTGTCTACTACAATGTGTCTTCTATGGGAAAGATTGGTATTGTACACACACAATGTGTCTCCTATGGGAAAGATTGGTATTGTCTACTACAATGTGTCTTCTATGGGAAAGATTGGTATTGTACACACACAATGTGTCTTCTATGGGAAAGATTTGTATTGTCTACTACAATGTGTCTTCAATGGGAAAGATTGGCATTGTCTACTACAATGTGTCTTCTATGAGAAAGATTGGTATTGTACACACACAATGTGTCTTCTATGGGAAAGATTGGTATTGTACACACACAATGTGTCTTCTATGGGAAAGATTGGCATTGTCTACTACAATGTGTCCTCTATGGGAAAAATTTGTATTGTCTACTACAATGTGTCTTCTATGGGAAAGATTGGCATTGTACCCCCACAATGTGTCTTCTATGGGAAAGATTGGTATTGTCTACTACAATGTGTCTTCTATGGGAAAGATTGGTATTGTCTACTACAATGTGTCTTCTATGGGAAAGATTGGTATTGTACCCCCACAATGTGTCTTCTATGGGAAAGATTGGTATTGTACCCCCACAATGTGTCTTCTATGGGAAAGATTGGCATTGTCTACTACAATGTGTCTTCTATGGGAAAGATTGGTATTGTCTACTACAATGTGTCTTCTATGGGAAAGATTGGTATTGTACACACACAATGTGCCTTCTATAGGAAAGATTGGTATTGTCTACTACAATGTGTCTTCTATGGGAAATATTGGCATTGTACACACACAATGTGTCTTCTATGGGAAAGATTGGTATTGTACCCCCACAATGTGTCTTCTATGGGAAAGATTGGCATTGTCTACTACAATGTGTCTTCTATGGGAAAGATTGGCATTGTACACACACAATGTGTCTTCTATGGGAAAGATTGGTATTGTTCCCCCACAATGTGTCTTCTATGGGAAAGATTGGCATTGTCTACTACAATGTGTCTTCTATGGGAAAGATTGGCATTGTCTACTACAATGTGTCTTCTATTGGAAAGATTGGCATTGTACACACACAATGTGTCTTTTATGGGAAAGATTGGTATTGTACCCCCACAATGTGTCTTCTATGGGAAAGATTGGTATTGTCTACTACAATGTGTCTTCTATGGGAAAGATTGGTATTGTACACACACAATGTGTCTTCTATGGGAAAGATTGGTATTGTCTACTACAACGTGTCTTCTATGGGAAAGATTGGTATTGTACCCCCACAATGTGTCTTCTATGGGAAAGATTTGTATTGTCTACTACAATGTGTCTTCTATGGGAAAGATTGGTATTGTACACACACAATGTGTCTTCTATGGGAAAGATTGGTATTGTCTACTACAATGTGTCCTTTATGGGAAAGATTGGTATTGTACACACACAATGTGTCTTCTATGGGAAAGATTTGTATTGTCTACTACAATGTGTCTTCTATGGGAAAGATTGGTATTGTCTACTACAATGTGTCTTCTATGGGAAAGATTTGTATTGTCTACTACAATGTGTCTTCTATGGGAAAGATTGGTATTGTACACACACAATGTGTCTTCTATGGGAAAGATTGGTATTGTCTACTACAATGTGTCTTCTATGGGAAAGATTGGCATTGTCTACTACAATGTGTCTTCTATGGGAAAGATTGGCATTGTACACACACAATGTGTCTTCTATGGGAAAGATTGGCATTGTCTACTACAATGTGTCTTCTATGGGAAAGATTGGTATTGTCTACTACAATGTGTCTTCTATGGGAAAGATTGGTATTGTACACACACAATGTGTCTTCTATGGGAAAGATTGGTATTGTCTACTACAATGTGTCTTCTATGGGAAAGATTGGTATTGTACACACACAATGTGTCTTCTATGGGAAAGATTTGTATTGTCTACTACAATGTGTCTTCAATGGGAAAGATTGGCATTGTCTACTACAATGTGTCTTCTATAGGAAAGATTGGTATTGTACACACACAATGTGTCTTCTATGGGAAAGATTGGTATTGTACACACACAATGTGTCTTCTATGGGAAAGATTGGCATTGTCTACTACAATGTGTCCTCTATGGGAAAAATTTGTATTGTCTACTACAATGTGTCTTCTATGGGAAAGATTGGCATTGTACCCCCACAATGTGTCTTCTATGGGAAAGATTGGTATTGTCTACTACAATGTGTCTTCTATGGGAAAGATTGGTATTGTCTACTACAATGTGTCTTCTATGGGAAAGATTGGTATTGTACCCCCACAATGTGTCTTCTATGGGAAAGATTTGTATTGTACCCCCACAATGTGTCTTCTATGGGAAAGATTGGCATTGTCTACTACAATGTGTCTTCTATGGGAAAGATTGGTATTGTCTACTACAATGTGTCTTCTATGGGAAAGATTGGTATTGTACACACACAATGTGCCTTCTATAGGAAAGATTGGTATTGTCTACTACAATGTGTCTTCTATGGGAAATATTGGCATTGTACACACACAATGTGTCTTCTATGGGAAAGATTGGTATTGTACCCCCACAATGTGTCTTCTATGGGAAAGATTGGCATTGTCTACTACAATGTGTCTTCTATGGGAAAGATTGGCATTGTACACACACAATGTGTCTTCTATGGGAAAGATTGGTATTGTACCCCCACAATGTGTCTTCTATGGGAAAGATTGGTATTGTCTACTACAATGTGTCTTCTATGGGAAAGATTGGTATTGTACACACACAATGTGTCTTCTATGGGAAAGATTGGTATTGTCTACTACAACGTGTCTTCTATGGGAAAGATTGGTATTGTACCCCCACAATGTGTCTTCTATGGGAAAGATTTGTATTGTCTACTACAATGTGTCTTCTATGGGAAAGATTGGTATTGTCTACTACAATGTGTCTTCTATGGGAAAGATTTGTATTGTCTACTACAATATGTCTTCTATGGGAAAGATTGGTATTGTACACACACAATGTGTCTTCTATGGGAAAGATTGGTATTGTCTACTACAATGTGTCTTCTATGGGAAAGATTGGCATTGTCTACTACAATGTGTTTTCTATGGGAAAGATTGGCATTGTACACACACAATGTGTCTTCTATGGGAAAGATTGGCATTGTCTACTACGATGTGTCTTCTATGGGAAAGATTGGTATTGTACACACACAATGTGTCTTCTATGGGAAAGATTGGTATTGTCTACTACAATGTGTCTTCTATGGGAAAGATTGTTATTGTACACACACAATGTGTCTTCTATGGGAAAGATTGGTATTGTCTACTACAATGTGTCTTCTATGGGAAAGATTGGTATTGTACACACACAATGTGTCTTCTATGGGAAAGATTGGTATTGTCTACTACAATGTGTCTTCTATGGGAAAGATTGGTATTGTACACACACAATGTGTCTTCTATGGGAAAGATTTGTATTGTCTACTACAATGTGTCTTCTATGGGAAAGATTGGTATTGTCTACTACAATGTGTCTTCTATGGGAAAGATTGGTATTGTACCCCCACAATGTGTCTTCTATGGGAAAGATTGGTATTGTACACACACAATGTGTCTTCTATGGGAAAGATTGGTATTGTCTACTACAATGTGTCTTCTATGGGAAAGATTGGCATTGTCTACTACAATGTGTCTTCTATGGGAAAGATTGGCATTGTACACACACAATGTGTCTTCTATGGGAAAGATTGGCATTGTCTACTACAATGTGTCTTCTATGGGAAAGATTGGTATTGTCTACTACAATGTGTCTTCTATGGGAAAGATTGGTATTGTACACACACAATGTGTCTTCTATGGGAAAGATTGGTATTGTCTACTACAATGTGTCTTCTATGGGAAAGATTGGTATTGTACACACACAATGTGTCTTCTATGGGAAAGATTTGTATTGTCTACTACAATGTGTCTTCAATGGGAAAGATTGGCATTGTCTACTACAATGTGTCTTCTATGGGAAAGATTGGTATTGTACACACACAATGTGTCTTCTATGGGAAAGATTGGTATTGTACACACACAATGTGTCTACTATGGGAAAGATTGGCATTGTCTACTACAATGTGTCCTCTATGGGAAAAATTTGTATTGTCTACTACAATGTGTCTTCTATGGGAAAGATTGGCATTGTACCCCCACAATGTGTCTTCTATGGGAAAGATTGGTATTGTCTACTACAATGTGTCTTCTATGGGAAAGATTGGTATTGTCTACTACAATGTGTCTTCTATGGGAAAGATTGGTATTGTCTACTACAATGTGTCTTCTAAGGGAAATATTGGTATTGTACACACACAATGTGTCTTCTATGGGAAAGATTGGTATTGTACACACACAATGTGTCTTCTATGGGAAAGATTGGTATTGTCTACTACAATGTGTCTTCTATGGGAAAGATTGGTATTGTACCCCCACAATGTGTCTTCTATGGCAGAGATTGATATTGTCTCACACAATGTATCTTCTATGGCAGAGATTGATATTGTCTCACACAACGTGTCTTCTATGTAAAAGGTTGATATTGAACTGCACAATATGTCTTCTATGAGGGAGATTGATATTGGACCCCCACAATGTATCTTGCAAGGGACAGACTGATGTTACTCCCCATAATGTGTCTTGTAGGGCCAGATTGATAGTCTAAAGCTTTTTGACTTGTAAGTGACATATTGATATTGTCTCTCTGTCTAAGTCTGTGTATTGCTGTAGAAAATGCTCTGCAATGCTGTCTGATTGCCGCACGCGTGCAGGTGGCATGTCTTTGATGATAACTGTTGAAAGAAGACAAAGAGGTTCTTGATCTGTCAGGCATTATTTACAGGTCAAGTAGATGTATTTTGTAGTGTTTGCACTTTACATATTTAAAAAAAAAATTTAATGCGATGCCGATGTCAGTTCCCTTCCCATTTTATTTAGAACAATTCCCAGACAATGCTGTGGTATTGTTCCAACCAAGCCTTTCTGCTATACCATCGAAGTATTTATCCATCTGTCTTCATTTTGCTCTATTTCTATCAAGCTTACCAGTTGTCACCAAACTTTCAAGTCAATTTCTCTTAATGGAATATTGACTATTTTTTGGTATCCTTATTTTATAATGCTGTGTCGACCACCGAGCTGAACAGGTGACAAAAATAATCCCGTCACTGGTCGCGATTTGAACCCTTGCGACTGTCTTCGCAGGCAAGGGCCCTAACCAGTATGCCACTACGGTTACTAAACACAAAAACAGGCCTGGGAGCAGGAAGCTGGGTCTGTGATGTGATAGGGCCGTCGTTCTGTAAGCCTGAATGCATGCAGGTGGCCAGTCGTCCCTTCACTTAGCGAGATGACATATGCAGATTCCGAACGCTGACCCAACTGCACCCGTGACATTACAAGCGTAGCTTTCTATCAACTGCGGCTCCAACAGCGTATTATTTACATGTCATATATATATATATATATATATATATATATATATATATATATATATATATATATATATATATTGCGCTAAATAAATGCAGACCAAGGGGGCTGAGTGATCTCGAGGTATGGTGTCCGCCTCGAGTACTGGAGGTCCCGGGTTCAGGCCCCGGTGAGGACCGGGATTTGTTTAATAAAATTTCCCCTGGTCTTTGGGTAGTGAGACCGGACTTGTTTACCCGGGAGGAATGTGGAATCAACAAGCACATCTTCAACTTTATTCTCTGTTGGGATTATTGACTGACTTCTGTCTACACTCCTCCCTTCTGTCTTCCCTTCCATATCTATTTCTTTCACTCTCTCTCTCTCTTTCATAACATACCCTGACAACAGTTCCTTTCAACGATAAATAAAAGATTTATTAATAAAAACTATGTCTGGGGTATGTATTGAATGTGTATCTGTAGTTGGTAGTGTCTGCTAAGGTGACTGCAAGATAGGACTTTTAGATGTTAGTCTTCGTAATCTTCTCCGGCATATTCAAAAGGCCAAAACATCAGACATCAAACACAGAATTAGAACGTTCTCACCCGGTATGATCCGTTCAGCTTGAGTCTTGACTTAATCCAATTCTTGAAAAAACAAACAATTGTTCACCACAGTAACACCGTACAGTAATGTGATCACGGTAAGTCCTTTCCGTAGACAGAGTTTTCCGTTTTATGTTGTTATAATCCATCAGTGAAAACACCTCACACCTGTCCACAGTTATTTAACCGTTTTCTGAATATAGGTACACTGGTCTAGGGTTCTTCCCTGTTTCGTTTAGGTGAGTACTCAATGACAATGTTTTATCCTATTTTCTATGCTTGAATAAAGTTCCTTCTCTAAGGTTCACCAAAACCTGTTTTTTTGACATTCGTTAAGTCACCCACTTTGCATTTGCTATAGTGACATACTTTCACTGCACCTGTGAAGTGCCTGATTAAATTAAAAGGTCTTTCCTGTATTATCAACACTGCTTTCTCTGTACAAGAGATGTACTGGTTGATCATCTTTGATAGGTCAGGCTGTGTAGTAGAACCTGGGTAATAAACATTAAATCAGGTGATTTAAGTCTGCCTCATATCCCTGTCTATGTGATTGTCTTTCTCCAGCCGTAATGAAACAGCCTCCGAAAGAATACTCTGACATAAACAGCAGAATTCACTAAAGTATAAACTATTCACTAAATAGAAAGCAATAGTAAACCCTACGCACAACCACATATTTCCCTATGCTAATATTACTCTAATATTAGTGTTACCTTATATATATGCACTTATGTTCCTGGAATCGAAATACACTAGCGAATAACACACTAATATCCCCTCTTCTTTAAACCATTAGGGACGTGTCTTTCTTTCCCCCCTCAGGAGCATATCTCATTCAGCCCAGTTTGGAACACACACTAACTAGCAATCCCAGTTGCTACTTATTTATAACAAGTGTCCAATCCACCGGTGATTGTTTGATCTACAATCAAATTTGCCGTATCCTGCCCGTCAAACAGCGGAGAAATCACGTAGTGGTTAGTTGTTCGTGTCCTTCGTTGTTACGCTGTTCCCTGAGTTTCCCCGTACGCGAATACTTCAAAGCAACTTCACTCGCTGATCGTTTTCTCCGGTCGTGTGTCCCCAGCGCGATCGTCCCGTTTCTCCGTGTCCGTCAGATCGTCAAGCAATGAACTTTACGAACACCTGTATCCTATTTTCATATCTGTGTCGGTCGATGATCTTTTATTCGTCCTCCTCTCAGAATGAAGTACACGATTGTTAACCCTTCTCCTTCCTTGTATTTTAATATGTAAGTTATCAAGGAATCATTAAACTGCAGTATTTTCCGTGACATAGTCTTGTTAAGAGAGTTGACCGCGTCGACTCTTCATCCCTGTAGTTTTGATTCCTATGATCCTCCAACTTATTCCTCTTCCTCTGGAATTGGATGTCTAGATCAGAAATCCGCTCCTACATTCTCCTTACCAGAAATGTATTCCACTGTGAAGTCCTGTTGCAGCAACAACTTCCATCACATCCACCGTGCGTTGAGCTTCTGCGAAGTAGCTATTAACATCACGTGTTGATGATATGATTTGATCCTCACATGGATCAACACCTCATCCAGTAGGCGACCTCATATGCACCCTACCATACTACTCATGACTGAAACTAGTGTTGGCTCATCGCTCTTGTACGTTCAGTCGACCTCCTTTCTACTGGCGTAAGCGATGGCTCACAATACAGACGGATCGTCGTATCCTGATTGTAACACTGCTTCCATGTCCTCTGGGTTTCCCCCGGCTTTAGCTCTGGGGATGTTCCGCCTCGTCCTCGTTGGACCGAGTCATCTTTCCCAAATCTCCTGGACTTTTGCTTCCAGGACCATCTTGGGCGATATTGTATCTGGTCAGCCAATCTTCGGTTGGAGTCCTGGGTATTTCTCGCCTTTCCCGACGTTACCCACCCCTTTTGAACTTGGTTACTATTGCAGGTTTCCCTCTTGTCCTTTCCCTGACGTGCGATTTCCCTCTTCCCGTCGTTGGGTAAATCTGACCTATCACGTACTGTCCCATAGGCTCTCCTATGTTGTACTGGCGATCTCTGGTCTTCGTCTGGACTGGTAACCTTTGTTCCAATGGCTGACCTCACCATAAAGTGCGAAGCTTTGCTCCCGGATCTCTCCTCATATTTCCTAATTAGATGCCTAGGGAGATTTTTCTGCTCTTCCCCGATCCGTATTTTGTAGATGTTCTTGGACACCACCTTTTCCACAGGATAAGGTCCTTTCCATCCTACTTGAAGTATATTGATCTCTGCTGGACTCCACACTTCCACTTTGTCTTCCACTTTAAGAGCTATTTTCCTCTTAGTCCGCTTGTTGGGTGGTGCGTTCTGGCACTCCGAACAAGACTTTAACCACCGGCGTACATCTCCGGTCATTCCTGGCCAGCAATAATGGCCGGAAATTTGCTGCAAGGTCTCTCGGACACCCATATGTCGATTCTCGCCTATGATGTGTCCACTCTGAAGAATGTGAGGACGGTGGGTCTCTGGAACCACCCACTGCTCGTGCAGGTTATCTCCCCTCCCAGCTCTCCGATAGAGTAGTCGATTCTTCAGAAAGTACTGTCCCCGTTCTGGTGGCTCAGCACTTCTTTGCAGCGTCCTGTAGCAAGGACGCAACGTAGTATCCTTCCTCTGGGCAGTATGAAATTCTCCTATCCCTGAGTTGTCGCATAATGTCTCTGCCTCTTTTTCCTTCCGTTGAGATCCACTGACTACTGTTCCCTTGTGGGCTGGCTGTTTTGGCATTCCCAAAAAGACATATTTTGTGCCAATGATCATGGGAAATAAGGAGTCCGATAATACAGCCGCTGGAATAATGCCCGTGACGTACCTGGATTTAATCTCCACCTTGGCGATTGGCAGCGTCATGGTAACAGCACTCCTCATTGCCGGCTGTATCTCTATGGTCTCCCCTGTAAGTTGGTCTGGGCTTACCAAGCTGGCGTCCACCACCGCTTCCCCATCCAAACCGGTATCGTAGAGACACGCAACCTGCTGGCCATTGACTTCAATCAGTTCGACCACAGGTGGTCTCTCTTGGGCCTGAGTGTCTTTCATCTCCTTGACCGGTTCCTTGCCTTCCTCTTGTGATTCCTCGAGGTTGGTTATGCAATTGGCGTCTTCTGCCTTGCATCTGCAGTCCACAGTATTATGTGTTGTCGACTGGCAGGGTGTGTACCATGTTCCCTTCCTAGATTTCCGCGTGTCCTTTTTGTTCCTTTCTCCTTCGCCGACCTCAGCCTTGTCTGTGATCACCGTCGTAGGAATCACTTTGCATGCTGCGAAGTAAGAACTTTTAGGTTTCGATCTGCAGTCCTTCGTGTTATGAGATGGCACTTTGCAGAATGAACACCACTTCTCAGACCACTGCCGTTTCGCTGGAGAATCCGAGGTGTTCTGGTTTCCTTCCTTCACCTTCTCTGAACTCTCCATTGACGCCTTTATATAAGGTTCCACTTTTTCTCCTTCCCAATTCTTAGGTTTCTTTTTCTCTTGTTTCTCCTGACCTTTGGTTTGAATACTGAGTTCCGCAGCCTCCCCATGTACCTCTACGAATCGTTCCGCCAGCTTATTCACAACATCAATCCGTTCCGCCCCTTGTTCTCCCAAGAAGGTTCTGAGAGGTTTCGACATTTGCTTTCGCATCTGGTCGACCACCATCATCTCTTCGAGACTCTCATAATCCCTCTTGAATTCTGCCAAGTCCATCCATTTCTGGAGATAGGATTTCAGCCTCAGACTGTAGGCGGCGAATAGTTCTCCCGGCTCTCGTCTAGACGATCTAAACTTCTTCCTATACGTTTGTGCTGTGACTTCATAATGTTTCATCAAAGCGGCTTTCAATTCCTCGTACTGATTTTCATGTCCTGGTGGTAGGCGTGTGTAGACCTCGTACCCTGAACCACGTAAAGCCTGGGATAATTTAAGAGCCCATCGGCTTCTATCCAGTCCCATAGCGACTGCCATGGCCTCGAACCGATCCAAAAACTGGTATATCTTCTCTTTACTTTCATCAAAGACCGCCAAGGGAAACTTCATGGCATGGTAACCCTGTCCACTCATGTGGGTTGCCCCAGGTGAAGATGAACTTCCTTCTGCTGCAACTATTTCACCCTTAGTTTGTGTCTTGAGTTCTAACTCTTTCAAGCGGTATTCATGTTCCATTTCTTGTCTCCTGGCAGTCTGTTCCATTTCCAGTTTCTTGGTCTCCTGGTCCAGTTTCTTGGCCTCCTGTTCCATTTCCAGTCGCTTGGTCTCCTGTTCCAGTTTCTTGGCCTCCTGTTCCATTTCCAGTCGCTTGGTCTCCTGTTCCAGTTTCTTGGCCTCCTGTTCCATTTCCATTTTCTTGGCCTCTTGTTCCATTTCCATTCGTTTGGTCTCCACCTCTATTCTTCTCAATTCCAACTCGGCCTTCCGATCTTCTCTTTCCGCTTGACGAATTTCCCTCTCCTTTGTTCCTGTATGTAATCAGTTAGTTCCGAACCAGCTAAACCAATTGCCTCCCCGTTGGCCCTCAGTTCGGCTGTAGTTACTTTAGGAGTTGCCATAGTTAAAGCAGGTAGTTCAGCAATTTGAGTAAAGACACCTCAAACCATAAAGAAGTCCTTCCTATAAACAGATAATCTACCTAGAACCTATATCATTTTCCCCTATGTATATCTAATATTATAATGTCTACAACACCACACAGTACATCACAACCACTCTCTCATCCACAAGAGGAGATATAGGATAAAGACTCATGTAGACGTGTGACCGTGTGACTAGGTATGTAATGTGTCTTACCACCTATCCACATTCACCCTGTCTGGAACTTTCTCACTGTAAAGTCACCTGCATTAATGAAATGGTTCTACCATAAATGTAATGGCACCATATATCCAATGGACGTCCTTCCATTAAAAGTCATCAACGTATACTTATATTTATTCCAATCAGTATGTCCCAACATGCAGGTACTCCGCTATGCCTGTGCCAATATGCAGGTACCCCTCTATGCATATGCCCTGTTATGCCTCCAGGTCATATGGGTATTATGTAAGTACCCCGCTCGCTCCACCAATTATGTCACTTGTTTACCCTGGAGGAAGGTGGAATCAACAAGCACATCTTCAACTTTATTCTCTGTTGGGATTATTGACTGACTTCTGTCTACACTCCTCCCTTCTGTCTTCCCTTCCATATATCTATTCTCTCTCTCTCTCTCTCTCTCTCTCTCTCTCTCTCTCTCTCTCTCTCTCTCTCTCTCTCTCTCTCTCTCTCTCTCTCTCTCTCTCTTTCATAACATACCCTGACAACAGTTCCTTTCAACGATAAATAAAAGATTTATTAATAAAAACTATGTCTGGGGTATGTATTGAATGTGTATCTGTAGTTGGTAGTGTCTGCTAAGGTGATTGCAAGATATGACTTTGAGATGTTAGTCTTCGTAATCTTCTCCGGCATATTCAAAAGGCCAAAACATCAGACATCAAACACAGAATTAGAACGTTCTCACCCGGTATGATCCGTTCAGCTTGAGTCTTGACTTAATCCAATTCTTGAAAAAACAAACAATTGTTCAACACAGTAACACCGTACAGTAATGTGATCACGGTAAGTCCTCTCCGTAGACAGAGTTTTCCGTTTTATGTTGTTATAATCCATCAGTGAAAACACCTCACACCTGTCCACAGTTATTTAACCGTTTTCTGAATATAGGTACACTGTTCTAGGGTTCTTCCCTGTTTCGTTTAGGTGAGTACTCAATGAAAATGTTTTATCCTATTTTCTATGCTTGAATAAAGTTCCTTCTCTAAGGTTCACCAAAACCTGTTTTTTTTTTTTTGACATTCGTTAAGTCACCCACTTTGCATTTGCTATAGTGACATACTTTCACTGCACCTGTGAAGTGCCTGATTAAATTAAAAGGTCTTTCCTGTATTATCAACACTGCTTTCTCTGTACAAGAGATGTACTGGTTGATCTTCTTTGATAGGTCAGGCTGTGTAGTAGAACCTGGGTAATAAACATTAAATCAGGTGATTTAAGTCTGCCTCATAACCCTGTCTATGTGATTGTCTTTCTCCAGCCGTAATGAAACAGCCTCCGAAAGAATACTCTGACATAAACAGCAGAATTCACTAAAGTATAAACTATTCACTAAATAGAAAGCAATAGTAAACCCTACGCACAACCACATATTTCCCTATGCTAATATTACTCTAATATTAGTGTTACCTTATATATATGCACTTATGTTCCTGGAATCGAAATACACTAGCGAATAACACACTAATATCCCCTCTTCTTTAAACCATTAGGGACGTGTCTTTCTTTCCCCCCTCAGGAGCATATCTCATTCAGCCCAGTTTGGAACACACACTAACTAGCAATCCCAGTTGCTACTTATTTATAACAAGTGTCCAATCCACCGGTGATTGTTTGATCTACAATCAAATTTGCCGTATCCTGCCCGTCAAACAGGGGAGAAATCACGTAGTGGTTAGTTGTTCGTGTCCTCCGTTGTTACGCTGTTCCCTATGTTTCCCCGTACGCGAATACTTCAAAGCAACTTCACTCGCTGATCGTTTTCTCCGGTCGTGTGTCCCCAGCGCGATCGTCCCGTTTCTCCGTGTCCGTCAGATCGTCAAGCAATGAACTTTACGAACACCTGTATCCTATTTTCATATCTGTGTCGGTCGATGATCTTTTATTCGTCCTCCTCTCAGAATGAAGTACACGATTGTTAACCCTTTTCCTTCCTTGTATTTTAATATGTAAGTTATCAAGGAATCATTAAACTGCAGTATTTTCCGTGACATATATATATATTGCGCTAAATAAATGCAGACCAAGGGGGCTGAGTGATCTCGAGGTATGGTGTCCGCCTCGAGTACTGGAGGTCCCGGGTTCAGGCCCCGGTGAGGACCGGGATTTGTTTAATAAAATTTCCCCTGGTCTTTGGGTAGTGAGACCGGACGCCCGTGTGTATTGTTGCGCACGTAAAAAAATCCCTTGGCAGTTGGAAATCGAAAAAGAGTAGCCTAACGGCGCTGCCCGGGCAAAATTTCGAGTTAAAAATCTACACAATGTATTTCAGGATCCTCGCCGATGCAACGGAGTTCGTGCATTGAGCAGAGTTTCTCCAGACTCAGGTTTGAATTAGGAGGAAAAAGGAGCACTTATGGGTTAAACCGTGTGCCGTGATGTTGATCCAACGACTAAACTAAACTAAATGCAAGAGTTAGCAGTTTACCAGTTCCATTTTCCCTTTCAGCAGGCTGGTCACTTCCATCCCCCACAAGGAACCATTATGGGTCTCTCCTCCGGTACCAAAGAGGAGCACCTGAGATCCATCTTGGCGCATCACGAGTTGCGGTGAGTAGTACGACTCTCTGCGATCTGGTACTCCGACGTATCTCAACACGGTGCCTGTCTTCCCACTGACTACCAGGATCCTGCCGGAGAGTCGGTGGGCGCTCCCTGCAAAGAAAGATTCAGAAATATGGTAAAGATAATGTTTATACCAACATTAGTGTTAGGGATCTAGATGGGATTATTAGTGAGAAAAGACAAAATGGAAAGAGTTAAAAGAAGTGAACAGCAAGTTAACTCAAATGCACTATAACATAAAGGGAAAGAACGTGACACAGCCCAGAAATTCAGCTAGGTGACAAAACAGGGCGAATATTATACACGTCGACTTTACTTCCCACATCTTTTACAGGTACCCATGTAAGCCTTGGTCGACCTCTTAGCCAGGCTAAGGAACATGGCCACAACCACATGCCAAAATGAACAGACGAACTATATACACATGCATGTGGGTGAGATCCACGTTCTGCAAAAAGCATGTGTTATCATGTAGACAGTAAATTAGTTGCATGACCTTTACAGGACGTGGCAGTCAATCCCAGTGGGTTATTTTTATTTATTTGTTTTTGGTATTTTGGCCCTCATAGAAGTAGAAATAAAATCGAGACTAGAAGAAGCATTTTAGCAGTCAACCCCAGCATTTTATGGCTATTTGTGATTCCTGGGCACGTTTATGTTCTGTAGTTTGCCATTGTTGTCTCAACGACAGGATCGCAAACTTTTCTAAGGAAACCACGGCAAGGCGGTCTGCTTCCAAATCGCCAGCAGCAGTGGTTCGAACTCGGTATGCGGAATTATGAATTGAATTCGTAACCCTTAGGACATAGAGCCGACTGTAAATGCACCGATCATGCTAATTTTAATTAACAGGAAAGCAACTAACCCTTTTTACCAGTCTTACGGCCCATGGGTCTTACGGTACCAGACTTACAGTGTTCTAGACCAATCGGCACTCGGCGTGTGATCAGGTCAGTGTCACGCCGATCGCCTTTATTTCTCAAGGTACATGGTGTATTTTTAATGACTGTACAGTGTTTGAAAAAATTGCCGGTCCAAGTTGTGTATTTACCTATTATGTTGCTTTAACTTTACAGAGGGTGAATACAAAACTTGGACCGGCAATATTTCAAACACTGCACAGTCATTAAAAATTACATCCCTTTATTTCTTGGTGTCCATTTTAAGCTGAGTCGATCTGTGAGCCTGGAAGCCCAGGTCAGTTTATTGTTACTGATTCAATACCAAACAAACAGTACGTTTGGACCAAACAAGGTACACGATGAAATGAGCTAGATGTTTAATATCAATTTCTGTTCACTGAGCATTGAAATTGCGGAAGAGATGACAAAACATAAGAAATATCACGATGACCTTATAATGGCGAGATATCGTCTTCTGTTCAAACAAGAATCTCCGTAGCGAAGGTAGCCTTTTACAAGGTAGAAAACATACTGACCAATAAAAAATATGTCATTTGCAACGAGAAAAAGAGTATTGAAGTGCTGCATACATTTGTATTGATGTGATGCGTGAACAGTGAACATAGAATGTGAAAAACATCTGATGGCTGTGAAAATGTGGTTTCTGAAGAAAATGTAAAGAATGCCATGGCCAGACAAAAAAAAAAAATTTTAAAAAAAAAAAACAAAAAAAAACAATGACCAAGTCCTAAATAAAACAAATGAAATCCGTAAATTGATTAGAGAAATTAGACGTAGACAGTCACAATTTATTGAAAACATTATGGGAAGAAATAAATTGGAGAATTTGGTGACAACTGGCAAGATTGAGGTCAAAAGAACAAGAGGAAAGCAGAGAAGTAAATACCTGGATGGCTCGGCGACGTGGTATGGTCAAGACAGGAACACTGAGCTGATCCACGACTCTGGTAATCGCGTGAGATGGCGAAACTTGACAGCCTACGCCTATCGGCATGGCGCATGATAATGATGATGTTCAAGTGGGAGGTCATATGTGGTAACATATTATCCCTCGACACTGAATCATTACTAAATCGAATCCGTCCTGATGAGAATCGAACCCTTGACCTCCGGGCCGGCAGCTTGACGTCTAGCTACTACGCTACCACAGCTCCCGCAAAATGTTAATAATTAATATAAACTCAATCCAACATCCATCATCACGTACTTTGCCGACTGGCTCGAGCGATCATGTTTCTCCACTTCTTGCGATCTCCAACGGTATGTATCAACGTCGTTAACTTAATCCATTTTGTTTTAAAGCATGATTAACTTAGGATAAATACAGCGCTGGTTTTCCCTTGGCTTCCACAGATTTGTGTAAGATTGACTCCACTAGACTTTGTCTTAGGATAAATATAGATGTGTTTTCCCTTGACTTCCACAGATTTGTGTAAGGTTGACTCCACTAGACTTTGTCTACGAAAGACTGACCTTGCGAAGCAGCAGGGGGAGAAGTTATATATGGCGAATCTTACTCACAGATGGCCACGTCATAGAGTTGTGAGGTATTTTATAGAGATAGCTGCCCCACAATCTAGCTTGCTGCCAGGAAATAGGGAAGAAGGGCAGAATGTCAGACGGACTTGCGTGCCCAATTCTAAACCCTTTGAACATAAAGTTCGTTAGTTCGTTCGTCCAATGACCACCGCATATTTGGCCAACGACTGTTTTTTCAACATATTCGTAGCTAGAAGAAATATCTAGAGGCCACTCCACCATCCGCCACCCGGTGGACGCGCTAAGTAGTAGGGCAGTCTCCTCAATCAATCCATCAATCAGTTGCCGTCTCCACAATGAAGGTTGACTGCAATGATACTGCAACACCGTCTGTCTCTCGCCCTGATTGTACGTTCTGTCATATTAATTTTCGTTCATCTTCTGATGTTATCTTCCCACTTGTATCGTTGTTTACCTCTTACTTGTTTGCCTTCAACTTTGCCTTCCAGTATGGTTTTTATAAGAGTATTGTGTCTTTTAACGTGGCCGAAATAGTTCACTTGCCTTCTGTTTTTATATCTTTCATCACCCCTCATGTCATTCTCCGTTTGTCTAGATCCTCTGTATTTGATTGTTTTTGTTTCCATGAAATACGACATATTCTTCTGTATACCCACATCTCCAGGGAATCTATTCGACATTCTAGTTGCTTGATCAATATTCAGGCTTTCGCGCCACACAGTAGCGTTGGATGTACGTAACATTTGACATTTATCATTTTGAATGCGTTGTTAATCTCCCTAGATGTGAATACTGATTTCATGCCGCTAGCATGTGTGGCCATTCATATTCTCATTTTTATTTCTACATATTTCTGCCACCAGGCTCCTACTCCAGACGAAATGTCTTAAAATGCCCATCTCTACAAACAGTATAAAACTTACCAGCCGCTTGAAGTGGGTCTCCTCCGTGGATCAGTATAATATCAGCAATGTGGTCGCCATCAACATCGCTGATATACTGGGGTGTGTAGGTGTTCATGACTGGGTTCAGTGCCTTGGGGTCTTGAAGTTCCCAGAGTAGGGATCCATCCTTGCAGCTGATTGCGACAAATGCCTGTAATATGTGATGATGATGAAAATAGTAGCTGTAGTAGCGTTAGTTGCGGAGTTTAGCAGTAGTATGGTGGTGGTGAAGATAGTAGTAGTAGTAGTAGTAGTAGTAGTAGTAGTAGTAGTAGTAGTAGTAGCAGCAGCAGCAGCAGCAGCAGTAGTAGTAGTAGTAGTAGTAGTAGTAGTAGTAGTAGTAGTAGTAGTAGTAGTAGTAGTAGTAGTAGCGGTAGAGGTAGTAGCCGTAGCAGTAGTAGTAGTAGTAGTAGTAGCAGCATTAGTAGTAGTAGTAGTAGTAGTAGCAGCAGCAGCAGCAGTAGTAGTGGTAGTAGTAGTAGTAGTAGTAGTAGTAGTAGTAGTAGTAGTAGTAGTAGTAGTAGTAGTAGTAGTAGTAGTAGTAGTAGTAGTAGTAGTAGTAGTAGTAGTAGTAGTAGTTGCGCCATTCCTCAATCAGAAAGTCGGGGCTTATGAACTTATATGATACAGAACAATTCAATACAAAGCTTTCCCATAGTGAATTTGAACAACGAAGAAACAAACAATAAATTGCACAATGTATTAACTGGCATATTTCAGTGCAACTGTCCAGGTACCAGTGTGTTGTATATTTCAGCGCTTGAAGGATGTATATTATTGCTTTGGTTTATGTTGCGTGCTTTCTGCAGTATGTACCTGACGAGATGCAGCGAAATATGACAGAACAATTCGTAGAAGAACGAGGAATATGACGAAAAAGCAAATACTGACATTTTGAATTATGCGACATATTCGCTGAAAGCTGAATTATGAACAGCACCATGTCTCGATAACTGAAATAAGTTATTCATGTTAAATGTCACAATGTTTTAGAAACAGCCATATCGGAAGGCACAGAGAAGAGAGAAGAGCCATTCAGTGGACACTATATTAAAGACATGTTGGTCATGAAAATACATTAAACAGGAGAACTTGCGAAGGACTGAAGATCTCTTCATGTGGAGAACGACGTCCTGGAAGCCATCGGCAAATTACACTTACTTGGTCAGATTTATCTAGTCTAAGTATAATAAATGCATAACACATTACACGCTGATCGATACACATTCTGCATGTCTTTTGTGTGCCTCTTTCTAGGGGAATGCGTGAATCACCAGAAAACGAAAAGTAGATTGTGAACTTTACAAGAAAACGATTAAAAGAAACAAAATGGACGTTGCGGCTAAAGTCTTCGTCAGCATACATCAAACAAACACAAACCGACACAACTACACGAAATACACTCATGAAAATTCGAAGGTTTCTTATGTGTATCCTGGTTGTGGCTGAATACGTCTTAAGCGATCAACGTGTTTAAAGATTATCAGTGGATTGAATGAACCGGATGTGTGGTTAAGGCGGGTCAATGGATTAAAGGTTAAAAACGTCACAAGTCCCTTTTTTGATGGGGGGGGGGGGGGGGGGGAAACGGAGGGGGAAAGGGGGGTTAACAATTAGTCATGCAGCTTAAAGGTTAGTGTGCATTTTAGTAAGATCTGCTGCCTTTTACATATTTCATCATCATTATCAATTGCACTGCCAGCTGGCGTAGGCGTTTATGTCTCTCCATATATCTCGGTCTTTAGTGTTCTGGATGAACTCTGTTGTTGATATTCCTCCATGCCATCTAATCCATCCAGCAACATTTCTCTTGGTCGGCCTCTGCCTCTCTTTCCCTCGGAGCATTCCACCGATTCCACCCCCAAGGTAACGGTCTCTGTCTACCCATAGATTCACACACGTGAAGAATATTTGATGTTTGACAAGATCCTGCATGATCAGAATTTTAAATGCACCAGGTTTTACCCCATATGATTCAGTCTTTCATCAGGGTGGTCTGCCGAAAGCGTCACACAAAGCACGAACTCCGTAGCTCCAGCGACGACCCCCAGGAGTCTCCGAGAAAATTACACTGGTGAACCGAAAGCCTTAGCCCGGGATTGAACTCACAACCTTCGGAGGGCGAGTCAGGCTGCGTGACCACGTGGCCACGAGATTCCTTGTATTATCAGGACCCGCCATATGAGGGTCGGGTGAGTTAGACTGAGAAACGGAAGTCGCCTGCTGAATTAGATATACAGGAAGGCTCCGCTATACGTCACTTCGGTTTACGTCGTTTCGCTATAACGTCGTTGTCACAATGGGACATAACTTCACTTTACGTCACTACGTTCCGCCATAACGTCGTCACCTGTGTTGCTATGCCACGCCCTTGCGGAAGAACTTGCTAACTTGTGGAGGAACTACGTAATGCCGCGTAGTGTTACCGCTGTAGAACGTCTCCTTACTTACATGCATGAATGCTGTGTTGAGAAAACTGGCCGGAATGTGTGCACGACTTTTGTGAATTTGACGACGTTCATGCTATTCGACGACAGATCGCTAACTTAGTCACTAAAGCTGGCTTTGAAGGGATGGAGGAAGCTGACATTGATGAGTTGCTTGCATCACAAGGAGACAATTTGTCTAAGGAGGACCTAATGCAACTTGACGTGCAGAGAGCTCAGCAGGAAGAGCAGCGTCTTGTTGCAACCCACACACCTCGAATGTTGACAGTTAAACGTTTGTCTTAATTCTTTCAATTGATTGATGTGGTAATGGATATTATAAATGAGGATGACCCGAACAGAGAACAGAACGGAGCTCCAAAGTGTCTCGAGCAGTAACAAGGGCCATCAACTGTTACATGGAGACAAAGAAACAGGCTGTGCAGCAGACATTGGACACATTTTTTGTTCAAGCAGAGAAGAACCAGGGAAAGAGGCAGGAAGATGGTACAGCGGTGGTTCTCAACCGGTGGGGAATTCCCCCCCCCCCCCAGGGGGAATTTTGGGGTTTCCGGGGGGGGGGGGATGAAGATTATTTCAAGATCGCGTTAATACAAGAACTCATTACTTGATCTTGTTTTTCCCTTCATACTTTACGGTTCTGTACGTCTTACCCTTCTAAAATTCATTTTATAAAGTAAGTAGACCCACAAATCACGTTTTATGTGGATGTCTAGACTTGTTTTAGTATGTGCTTCCATTATTACGTGTACTGTATAGGGGCGGGAGGAGGGGAATTTTTGGGTAGGAAATACGAAAGGGGGGAATGACGTTCTGAAAATATGGTGAAGGGGGGTGTCATATATTTTTGAAGGGAGTGGGAGATCACTGTAGTGCATGCCCCATCTCTAACAAAAGAAGTAGAGCCCCATCCTCTTCTATCTTCAATAACCCCAGAATATGAACCTTGAGTTATCTGCAGGCCTCGTTCTATTAAGTATGTCTAGGAGATATAGATTATGGCCCTGGTGAGAATGGTAATTACTAACTGGGAATCTGCCCCTTCTCCAGTGATTCTGATAGCTCTGGAGCCCCCTTATTGGTTATCAAATCTGAGGAAAGTCTGGAGAATTTTCTCAGCCTGATTTAGATGAAGAAAACATGGATATTGAGCAGTTGATAGATCTAGAGTCTTCTCTCCCCCAATTTAGTAAGTCATTATGAGTTAATTTATTTTTAAACAATCAAACACATAATCAATCACATTAGATTCTGACAACATGATGTACAAAGAAGTTGTTGACTCACAGATAGGTTTGAACTGATAAATTAACAGAAGGTCAATTCATGTTAATCATTTATTGACTGGGCCTGAGCCTTCTGGCCAGTACATACATCTCTATTGTGATTTACACAAGATAATAGAAAAGTTGCACATTGGACCATTATCCCAGACAATCAATCAAGCATCAATATATGAGATGTCAACAAGTGTGAAACATAGTAAACATTTTGATGTTGTACATATTAAGTGTGATGGTGATGACTCAACAATTAACTATCAGTTTCCTGAAATTGGGTGTGGTGTGTACCAATGAGAAAAGTAACCTGGTGACTGGAAGATTAGGTAAGCCAGGGTCCATTGACTGATGGATCCACTTCAGGTATGCCCGTATAGCTCCACTGAAGGCCTCCCCATGCTCTGCTCAATGCCAAGTCATCCTCCATCTCACTTGTGGTTCATCTCTCTCTCTCGGCTTCCCTCTGTCAGGTCTGATTTAGGTGGTTAGTTTGCTGATGTGTTGGGTGGTTGTTGGTATGTAGCCACCAAGATCACTGATGAATATTCACATATATATGTACATTCCTACCAATACAATAATAAGAAGTAGGTCGGAAGAATCTAAATTCCTGAAGTAGGAACTAGTCCCCCTCCCCTCCTTTTCTCTCTAAGCTAGTGTTGGGTTAATTTGGGGTGGTCAGAGTTTATCACACGGTGTACGCCTTGTATCAACTTGTTCCTGCTGTATGTAAGTTCTCATTTGACCTGGGGTCAGTGAACGTGTACAGTAAGACAGTGACAAGAGTGAGAATATGTCAAGATGCATGTAAATAAATGACATACATTTATAACATTTCTTCCACTAAATGGTGTTTATAATATGTATAAATAATTCTCTGTGTTTTCCCAATTAACTTCTTCTTCTTCTTCTTGTGTCTAATAACTCTCTCCCATTATCTGTTGTTGTTGTGTTGAGTGGTGTGTTGTGTGGTGATGAGTGATGTTGAGTGGTGTTGTGTTTTAAGTTATGTTGAGTAATGAGTTAAGTTCACTGCGCGTGATGGTGTTCCGCGAAGCACAACTTTCTCATGTAATGCAGTTCATAAGTGCTCTTATCTAATTAAAATTTGACATACATATAAATATTTATTCCGTCAAACCCTATTGATTCAACAGATGAAGGAGAAAGGAAAGATTGATTTCTCTTTCAGCTTTCTAGATTGTAAATAGGCATAGATAAGTCTGTTTTAGAACTAGGCACTTATTCTAGTACACGAACTGTCATTTCAGCTGTAGGTAGTGATAGCATCTTTTATCAGTGTTTCTGGTGAAATGCACAAGATTGCTTTAGAATCATCACTTCTCACAGTTGTTTAGAATAGAATGTAGTAGTATAATGCACTTCTTAAAGGTAATAATTATCTCTAAGAATATCAGAGATTGCAGTTTCATCGAAGAGAGGATTGGAGAGTCATTTTGCCCGGGAACGGCTCTGCGTCGTTAGAATCTACAGTCGAGCATTTTAACATTTCAGAGGTTTTAATTAATAATAATACATTTCAATTGACATTACAAACACGGGTTACCATTACTTGATACTTGATACATCGGGTTCTTAGCCTAATCTCGGGACTAACAAGCTCACCTGGAATTCAGACATTCTGCCTCCTCTATTTGAAAATTTGGTCACACAATTTTTGATGTCTATTCGCCAGGCATGTTTTTGCAGGAGTGCGCTGCTTATCATAATCTATACCGGCGTTGGCGCGAAAGCCGTGTCACATGTCTTCCCGTCCAATGGTTTTCCGAGCTTCGTCTGATGAAATCTTTCTAAGAATCCAGGTCATCTGTCACTTATTCAGTTCCAGTTTCGATGTTAAGTTTTAAGTCCTAGTCTCCGTTTGCGGTTGTGAAGTCAATTTCTTTTAATGTTGTTTCCTCTTTTTGCGGCAGGTGTTGGTAAATGAATAATGGTGGTTAGCGTTATGCTACATGGCCCCACTCCAGATTGTTCTATGGTATGGAACTATGTTTCCAACATTTTCAGTTATCAAGCTGTTCCCATTTTCCTCCCTTGTATTCTCTTCTGCATCTGATTGACCTGGTTCATCAGGCACTGGGTGTCGACTCAGGAAGTCCGCTCCCACATTCATTTTCCCAGGAACATACTCAACCTGGAACGAGTAAGGTTGAAGAAGCAGCGACCACCCCATAAGTCGGGCATTCAGAGTCTTAGATGCTGCGAGAAACATGAGTGGTTGATGGTCACATTGCACTGTGAAATGTTTGCCATATAGGTATGCTTGAAATTTCTGTACACTCCATACGAACGCAAGACATTCTCTCTCGATAGTACTGCAATTTCTCTCTGCGGCATTCAATTTCCTGCTAGCATAGGCTACAGGGAATAGCTCTGATGGTACATCTCCCTTTCTCTGCAACAGCGTTGCCCCAATTCCTATGTTACTGGCATCGGTGCGCAGCACAAATGGTTGGTCGAGGTCTGGTAGATGTAAGACTGGATGAGCAGTTAATGCCTGCTTTAGTGCTGTGAAAGCTCTCTCACAGTCAGCTGACCAAGTGACTTTCTCTGGTTTCACCTTTTTGGTAAGATCCGTTAAAGGTGCTGACAGAGTATTGAAGTCCTTGATGTATTTTTGATAGAATCCACATAAGGATACAAATGATCTTACATCCTTCTTTGTTTTTGGACGAGGTGCTCTCTGGAGTTTGTCCACATTTCCCTCTTGTGGAGTTATCAGTCCATGAGATATCTGATGACCTAGAAAGTCCAATTCTTGGAATCCTATCTGACACTTCTTTGGTCTAGCCGTCAATCCAGTTTCTCTGAGGCGCCTGAACAAAAGATGCAGGGTTTCTACATGCTCTTCAAATGTTTCAGTGGCGATCAGGATGTCATCCATGAAGTGACTGATGTCTGGATGCTGTAGTGGGTCAAGTAATTTTCTCATCATACGTGTAAAGACGCTGGGAGCATTACTTAATCCGAATGGAAGAACGTTGAACTCATAGTGTCCTCCAGGCGTGCTGAAAGCTAACCATGGTCTAACTTCCGGTTTTACAGGAATCTGGTAATATCCCTTACTGAGATCAATCCTAGTAAAGTACTTAGCTCGGTTGAGTGCTGTGAAGAGTTTATTCTGATCAGGCAGAGGTTCTGCTTGGAATTCAGTTATAGCATTGAGCTGTCGATAATCGATGCACAATCTATGTTCTCCACTTGGCTTTCTCAATAAGACGACGCTAGCACTGTAAGGTGATTCAGATGGTGAGATTATTCCTGCGGTGAGCAGCTGTTGTATTTCTTCCTCTAAAGTCTTTTGCTTTGCATAAGGAACTGGGTAAGTCTTGACTCGCACAGGCACTGTGTCATTCAACTTCATGTCAAATTCCTCCAAATCAGTTCTTCCTGGCTTATCAGTAAGTACTTCTGCATATTTTGTCATAAGTTCCCTAATCTGCTTTTGCTGATCCTTTGTTAAGTTGGGATTGATTTCCACATCCTTAAAGGTCTCTTTGGCTTGCAGTTGGCACTCGACTCCCATTGTTGATCCTTCTTCGACTTCAGTAGCCACACTCATGGCCATCAGATGTGCAGGTTCGGTGGTTGAGGGTCTTTCA
Source organism: Cepaea hortensis (assembly GCA_963921405.1). NCBI lineage: Eukaryota > Metazoa > Mollusca > Gastropoda > Stylommatophora > Helicidae > Cepaea > Cepaea hortensis. Next base: position 38,704 of record CAWUFQ010000650.1, read on the forward strand.
TGATATTTCTTCAAGAGGTTTATGTGAAATACTTTCATCTTGCCTTTGACTGAAATTCTGTAGTTGGTACGTGAGATCTTCTCCGTCACTACATAAGGTCCTCTCCATCCTATTTGCAGCTTATTCTGACTGGTTGGAAGCAGCAACATCACCTTCTCTCCTACCTCTAACTCTCTATCCTTTGCCTTGCGGTTGAAGTTACGAGCAATTCTTCGTCTGGCTTGACGTAGATTGACATTCGCTTGTTTCCAACTGTGTTGTAAACGATTTTTCAACTCGGCAACATATGTAGATGCAGTCACGACTGTATCATCTGTAGTATTATCAGTCCACGTTCGAAGTAACGCCTCCAGTGGTCCCTTGATCGGTCGTCCAAACAACAGTGTGGCTGGAGCAAACCCTGTTGAGTGATGGGGTACTTCCCTGTAAGCGAATAAAGCTGCGGGTAAATACAAGTCCCAATCCTCTGTCTTCTCCTGGGCAATTTTGCGCAGGATACTAATCAATGTCCCGTTCCACCTTTCCACAAGTCCATTTGACTGAGGGTGATATGGTGAACTGAAGATATGGCGTGCATGAAAAAGTCTGAAGGTCTCTTCCATGAGCTTACCACGAAACTGTGAACCGTTGTCCGTCAAGATCCTTTGTGGGAATCCTAGACGTGTGAATATTCCTAATAATGCATCAGCGACGTGTTTGGAGTCACAGCTGGGCATAGAAACTGCTTCGGCCCACATGGTTGTTGTGTCCACAAGCGTTAATATGAATCGGTTTCGCCTCTTCGTTGCTGAGAGAGGTCCGATTATGTCTACAGCCACTTTCTCAAATGGAATTCCAGTGATTGGCGATTCACCCAACATTGCCGGTGGTGTCCGGTGTTTTGGTGATACTTTCTGACACTGTGGGCATGATTTTACAAACCGTTGTATGTCTGAATTCATCCCTGGCCAAAAGTAGTGAGTGGTAATCCGCTGTGTAGTAGCGTTGATACCCATGTGCCCACTGAATGGTAGACTATGACCCATCTCTAAGATCTGAGTCCTGTATTGAGTTGGTACAACAAGTTGATTAAACTCTTGTCCAGCTCGTCCTGCTTTTCTGTAAAGAAGTGCTGACTTCATGAACAGATCACCTTTACGTAGAGGTAAATGTGATTTTGGCAGTTTTCTGAAGAAGGGTTCCAAGGTGCTGTCGGCTTCTTGTGCCCTCTTCAGTTCCTCCGTTCGAGGGATTGGCGTAGTTGTTTCTGGAGTTTTTGTTGCCTGGGATCGAGTGGTCATGGTCGCCATCGCCACAGGTTGAACAGGTTCTCCTAGAACGATAAATCTACAGCCGAGGATTACAGGATATATCGGATCGTCCAAGACTGCTGCCTTGATTGTCCCAGTGACATACCGCGAGGCTATGTTCACTTTTGCCACTGGAATAGACATATTTGTTGAACTCTTCAGTGGTCCCTGTAATTCCACTATTTCCTCTGTCACCTGTTCAGGGTGAACTAAGGATGATGAGACAACACAGTCATATGATAATCCAGTATCATAAAAACAGGTCGTTTTGAATCCATTCAGCAAGATGGATTCTACAACCGGAATACGAGATGATGTGTCTTGATGAGGTGTCTGTTTGGACGTTTCACCAGTGCTCACTTTTTTCTCTTTTCGGTTGGCCAAACATGCCGCTGTGTGTGGAGGTGGCTTCTTCCTGCAATTCTGAAATGTGTGACCTTTAATTTTGCAATGGGTACAGAATGGTTTGTCCTCCTTCGGCGCTGTTTGGACTGAGTTTTGAGTGTTTTTCTGGGATTTCCCCTTTTTCCCGGTGGCTACAGTGTTTTCACCCTCTTTTGGCTGTGGAGTTTTGTTTTGAGAGGGGGTGTTGTTCGAACGTCCCTTTCCTCCCATCTCCTTCTGAGATTTCTCAAATCTCTCTGCCAGGATGATTATAGTTTCCAGGCGGTCAGCCCCGTTTTGGGTTAAGAATGCCTTCATTTCGTTCTGCATTTTCCCCTTGATCTGATCAATGATGATCATTTCACGGAGTCCTTCAAAATTTTCCTCAAATCCTCCCAAGCAAGTCCATCTTTGTATGTATGACTTCAGTCTTTCGACTAGTTGTGCGTAACTCTCACCCGGTTCCTTCCTTGCGGCTTTGAACCTGAGTTTATAAGATTCGGCGTCCACTTCGAATCGGCTCAAGAGTGCCGTCTTAAGTGTTGTGTAGTTCTGTTGTTCCTCTCTAGTGAGTCTTGAGAACACATCATACGCCGTGGATCTTAAGGCCTGCGCTAACTTCGTCGCCCATCTACTTTCTTCAAGCCCAAAGCTGACAGCCATTGCCTCGAAGCGTGATAAAAAATCCTTCGATGTGGTCAGTCTGTTCATTAAAGGGTTCCAGAGGAAATGACATAGCTCCTGAATTAAGTTGAGAGACGCGAGGAGGTGGTTCTGTCACTGGCGATCCTGATGAGGTTGAGGGTGTAGGACCACTCCCTTTCTCTATTCTCCGGATCTCCACTTCAATCTCCATTCTCCTCAACTCCAGTTGGTGTTGACGCTCTCTCTCCTTATCTTCCATTTCAGCCTGTAGTCGTTTCTCTTTCTCCTCCAATTCTGCCTGAAGTCGTTTTTCCCTCTCAGCCAATTCAGCCTGAAGCTGTTTTTCTTTGAGAGCCAATTCCGCTTGCAGTATTTCTCTGTTGTCGAATGCATCTGAAACATAGTTAGCTAGCTCAAGGCCATCTAACCCGCATTCCCTACCTGTTTCTGTTATTTGGGCTCTAAACTTTGCAGTTTCCGCCATGTCTATAATTTATTGCTTTGTTCTGCCAAAAATATAATTGCAGTTAGTCTGATCCGCGTAAGCTTGTCAGTCCCTGATCTGCAAATATACAATAGAGCATGTGCAATATTAAAAACACCCTATGTTATGTCTGTCTGTCAATGCTGGAAAAGCCAAAGGCAGCAGGCACTGAAGTAACCAGATTTAATTCCTAGTAAAGAAAAGAATCTGAAATTAGACAGAGTTTTCCAAACGGATAAGATTTTCCGGTGGTTGATGAAATGCTGTTAAGTTCAGACTCCACAGGAAAAGAACACCTTCTCTGGAAGAGAAGTAGTGTTGGTAGAGTAGATACACACTATATATTTCACCTGGAGCACCTCTCTCTGAAGTATAAGCCTATTTGAACATGGCCCCCTTCTTCAGGAGGAATGATCAGTCACCTACTCTTATTTATCTGTAAATGTCAATCATATCATGTGGCTGTCAATCAATATAAGAAAATGACAATGTTCAAAATCCAAAGATAATTGTGTTAATGTTTTATGTAATTGTTTAAAGGTTAATATATGGGAACCATCCAGGACGTAGCCGACAATATGTCATATATTTTTGAAGGGAGTGAGAGATCACTGTAGTGCATGCCCCATCTCTAACAAAAGAAGTAGAGCCCCATCCTCTTCTATCTTCAATAACCCCAGAATATGAACCTTGAGTTATCTGCAGGCCTCGTTCTATTAAGTATGTCTAGGAGATATAGATTATGGCCCTGGTGAGAATGGTAATTACTAACTGGGAATCTGCCCCTTCTCCAATGATTCTGATAGCTCTGGAGCCCCCTTATTGGTTATCAAATCTGAGGAAAGTCTGGAGAATTTTCTCAGCCTGATTTAGATGAAGAAAACATGGATATTGAGCAGTTGATAGATCTAGAGTCTTCTCTCCCCCAATTTAGTAAGTCATTATGAGTTAATTTATTTTTAAACAATCAAACACATAATCAATCACATTAGATTCTGACAACATGATGTACAAAGAAGTTGTTGACTCACAGATAGGTTTGAACTGATAAATTAACAGAAGGTCAATTCATGTTAATCATTTATTGACTGGGCCTGAGCCTTCTGGCCAGTACATACATCTCTATTGTGATTTACACAAGATAATAGAAAAGTTGCACATTGGACCATTGTCCCAGACAATCAATCAAGCATCAATATATGAGATGTCAACAAGTGTGAAACATAGTAAACATTTTGATGTTGTACATATTAAGTGTGATGGTGATGACTCAACAATTAACTATCAGTTTCCTGAAATTGGGTGTGGTGTGTACCAATGAGAAAAGTAACCTGGTGACTGGAAGATTAGGTAAGCCAGGGCCCATTGACTGATGGATCCACTTCAGGTATGCCCGTATAGCTCCACTGAAGGCCTCCCCATGCTCTGCTCATGGCCAAGTCATCCTCCATCTCACTTGTGGTTCATCTCTCTCTCTCGGCTTCCCTCTGTCAGGTCTGATTTAGGTGGTTAGTTTGCTGAGGTGTTGGGTGGTTGTTGGTATGTAGCCACCAAGATCACTGATGAATATTCACATATATATGTACATTCCTACCAATACAATAATAAGAAGTAGGTCGGAAGAATCTAAATTCCTGAAGTAGGAACTAGTCCCCCTCCCCTCCTTTTCTCTCTAAGCTAGTGTTGGGTTAATTTGGGGTGGTCAGAGTTTATCACACGGTGTACGCCTTGTATCAACTTGTTCCTGCTGTATGTAAGTTCTCATTTGACCTGGGGTCAGTGAATGTGTACAGTAAGACAGTGACAAGAGTGAGAATATGTCAAGATGCATGTAAATAAATGACATACATTTATAACATTTCTTCCACTAAATAGTGTTTATAATATGTATAAATAATTCTCTGTGTTTTCCCAATTAACCTCTTCTTCTTCTTGTGTCTAATAACTCTCTCCCATTATCTGTTGTTGTTGTGTTGAGTGGTGTGTTGTGTGGTGATGAGTGGTGTTGAGTGGTGTTGTGTTTTAAGTTATGTTGAGTAATGAGTTAAGTTCACTGCGCGTGATGGTGTTCCGCGAAGCACAACTTTCTCATGTAATGCAGTTCATAAGTGCTCTTATCTAATTAAAATTTGACATACATATAAATATTTATTCCGTCAAACCCTATTGATTCAATAGATGAAGGAGAAAGGAAAGATTGATTTCTCTTTCAGCTTTCTAGATTGTAAATAGGCATAGATAAGTCTGTTTTAGAATTAGGCACTTATTCTAGTACACGAACTGTCATTTCAGCTGTAGGTAGTGATAGCATCTTTTATCAGTGTTTCTGGTGAAATGCACAAGATTGCTTTAGAATCATCACTTCTCACAGTTGTTTAGAATAGAATGTAGTAGTATAATGCACTTCTTAAAGGTAATAATTATCTCTAAGAATATCAGAGATTGCAGTTTCATCGAAGAGAGGATTGGAGAGTCATTTTGCCTGGGAACGGCTCTGCGTCGTTAGAATCTACAGTCGAGCATTTTTACATTTCAGAGGTTTTAATTAATAATAATACATTTCAATTGACATTACAAACACGGGTTACCATTACTTGATACTTGATACATCGGGTTCTTAGCCTAATCTCGGGACTAACAAGCTCACCTGGAATTCAGACATTCTGCCTCCTCTATTAGAAAATTTGGTCACACAATTTTTGATGTCTATTCGCCAGGCATGTTTTTGCAGGAGTGCGCTGCTTATCATAATCTATACCGGCGTTGGCGCGAAAGCCGTGTCACGTGTCTGTCCCGTCCAATGGTTTTCCGAGCTTCGTCTGATGAAATCTTTCTAAGAATCCACGTCATCTGTCACTTATTCAGTTCCAGTTTCGATGTTAAGTTTTAAGTCCTAGTCTCCGTTTGCGGTTGTGAAGTCAATTTCTTTTAATGTTGTTTCCTCTTTTTGCGGCAGGTGTTGGTAAATGAATAATGGTGGTTAGCGTTATGCTACAGGGGGTACGGGCCAAAAAAGGTTGAGAACCACAGTGTTGCAGTTTCATCCTGAGATGAAGAGGCAGAATGTAATGCCTCTACGTCCCAATAACTCTACCATTCGCCCTCCAGCCCACCTCTATTTAGCCAATAAATATTAACAACCATCAAAATAGACGTTAACCGGGGCCTTCCTGTAGCGGGATCACGAGAAGTGTATGAAAACACTGAGCGAGAGTAAGCGAGCGAAAGTATTCGTGAAGACTGGTCAGCCTGCAGCGAGTGGTCAAACGGGACAGATGTTTCGTTGAGTCCAGGAAAAAGCTATTGTGGCCAGTTATGACTCGATCTTGTAGTGTTAGTTTTCTAGTGTGATTTCTTATTACTTTTGATTATATAGAAGATAAATGATGCCACCTGTATGAACATTAAAAGTAGCATATTTCGAGAACGAAGAGTGCCCCGAGTTTGTTGTTAATTCCACAGCTGGAGTCTATGTAGTCCAATGTTCTTTCTACATTACCAGTGTTCTTTCTACAGTACCAATGCTCGTTCTACAGTACGAGTGTTCTATCTACAGTATCCGTGTTCGGTCCGCAGTACCAATGTTCTTTCTACAGCACCAGTGTACTTTTTATAGTACCAGTGTTCGTTCTACAGTACCAGTTTTTACAACCTTAAAGTGACTTGATCATTACAAGTTGTCATCATCATCATCATCATAAGCATCATCATCATCATCATCATCATCATCATCATCATCATCCTCATCATCATCATCATCATCATCAGCAGCATCATCATCATCATCACCATCATCATCATCATCATCATCATCATCACCATCACCATCATCATCATCATCATCATCATCAGCAGTAGCATCATCATCATCATCATCATCATCATCATCATTATCATCATCATCATCACCATCATCATCATCATCATCATCATCATCATCATCATCATCATCATCATCACCATCACCATCATCATCATCATCATCATCATCATCATCACCATCATCATCATCATCATCATCATCATCATCACCATCATCATCATCATCATCATCACCATCATCATCATCATCATCATCATCATCATCATCATCATCATCACCATCATCATCATCATCATCATCATCATCACCATCATTATCATCATCATCATCATCAGCAGCAGCAGCATCATCATCATCATCATCAACATCATCATCATCATCATCATCATCATCACCACCATCATCATCATCATCATCATCATCATCATTATCATCATCACCATCACCATCATCATCATCATCACCATCATCATCATCATCATCATCACCATCATCATCATCATCATCATCATCATCAGCATCATCGACGTCTACCGTCAAACGTCGTGGATAGGAATAGTTCGCGCTTAGAAGTCGTAGTAGATTAGCCTGATGGCGAGGGACACTGGTAATTAGGAAGGCAACTCCAAACGCAAA
>CAWUFQ010000651.1:0-37500 GCA_963921405.1 Cepaea hortensis
TGATCTGGGACTTCTGGAGGAAGATGACAAATTTGAAGAGTTCCCCGCCGAACACTGGACGGGTGAAGAAGAGGCGCCTGAGGACAGCCAGGTGTGGGAAGATAACATAAATGATGACTTTTCTAAACAGCTTCGGGCTGAGTTTGAGAAACAAGGAGAGACTACAGATATTTCTGAACCAATGAAGAAATAATGTACTAGATCACCTTTTGAGCATCAGTATTATTTTCATTTTAACTTCATTAAAACAATGATCTTTAACTTGAAAAAAAAAAGATTCATATCATGATAACCACAAAGCCAAGAAGAATTCCCGCCTCTCGTGCGAGAAACTCTTCCTCAGAAAAGAACTGAACTGACACAAACTTCCAATAGTTAAATTCAACACACAAGAAGACAGGAACACACAAGAAAAGAACACACAAAAAGACAGGAACACACAAGAAAACAATCAAAAAAGGAAGACTTTAGCATTTTTCAAATAGTCAGCAACCCAAAGAAGAGCAAACGAAGAGACAGAAAACTACTGCAGTCACTAGATAGTTTGGACACTGCCGCAGACGATCTGTCACCAACCTCAAACATTCATGCTTTTGTTTAGACATACACAAAATAGGGTCAGGAACAGCTATACTACATACATCAGACAGGTGGGATATTATTAGAACACACACGGATGACCAGGGACGAATCTCCATAATATCAATCAATCAATCATGTGCCATGCCGGAAAGCGTGGGCGGTTATGACTCGCCAGTTCACTCGATCACCAGAGTCGTGGATCAGCTCAGTGTTCCTGTCTCGTCCATGCCATGTGGCCAAGCAATCCAGGTATTTTCCTCTCAGTCTTCCTCTTGGTCTGTTCCCTTCGATCTTGCCAGTTGTCACTAAGTTCTCCAATCCATTTCTACTCATAACATGTCCAAAACATTTTGACTGTCTACGTCTAATTTCTCTAATCAATTTACGATTGTCATTTGTCTCCTGTAGTACTTGGTCATTGGTTTTTCTGTCTGTCCATGGTATTCTTTGCATTTTCCTCAGAAACCACATTTCTGCAGCCACCAGATGGTTTTCAGATTGACTGCTCATTGTCCAAGTTTCACATCCATAAAAAAGAACCGGCTCTATGTATCCACTCAACACTCTTTTCCTCGTTTCAATTGACATCTTTTTATTGGTTAGAATGTTTTTCATCTTGCTAAAGGCTACTTTCGCCATAGTGATTCTTGTTCTAATCTCTTCCAAGGCATCTCCCATCAGATGTTTTGATTGTTCCGAGATAATTGTACCGATTCTCTTGTTGAAGAATAATCCCATTTACTTGTATATTACATTGTGGTATTTCGTTCTTCCAACTGACGACCATAACCTGTGTCTTTTTGCAATTTAATTCTAACCCCAGTTGCTCACTGTGTACAACAATCGCATTTACTAATTGTTGCAGATCCTGCAAACCTCTCTTACACCTCTCTTAATAGACTGATATTGGCCCTCTTCATTATCAATCCTTATGGCAGTGTGTTGTTTCCAATATATGTTTTTTATAAGTCTAATGTCTTTCCCATCACTTTGTAGATCTGCAAGCATATCCACCATGTAAGTAGGAAATAGTATGCATGCATACACCTAGTGAAAATACATGCACCACCAAATTACAATCATCAACCATTTTTTTGTTACCAAGAATTAGACACCCTGCTTACACAAATATACAGAGGACAAAATGTTATCCTTGCAGGGGACTTCGATTTTGTACTTTCAGATTTAGATATTCTAGGGGAGAAAGGCAGAATTCAAGACACAATTAAGGAGAATTGACAGGAATGGAATGCACCAAAGGGATATAGTACAGAATACCTTAGACACACGCAATTTAACAGACGCTATCAGACACAGAGACCCTAATAATATTGCAACAATACACAATTATATGTCTAACGTAAGATCAGCCAGACTAGATAGAATATACACACCTGCAACACACCACATAATACACACACAACACATAAAAGAAACATTACAATACACAGATCACAAAGCACTAGCATATATCACTACAGACACTACAAACGCACGGCCCTCAATACGATCATCACATTGGAAATTCAACAACACACTACTCCAACACACAGATTGTGTACAACACGTGACACACTTCATTCTCACATACACGAATAATACACCAGCCGACAACATAACACAATTGTGGGATCTACTAAAGAACACAATACGTAATAGAACACAATTGTGGGATCTACTAAAGAACACAATACGTAATAGAACACAATTGTGGGATCTACTAAAGAACACAATACGTAATAGAACACAATTGTGGGATCTACTAAAGAACACAATACGTAATAGAACACAATTGTGGGATCTACTAAAGAACACAATACGTAATAGAACACAACAATTTGCATCCAGCATACATAACGACAGGCTATAACAAGAGCACATGATACAAACAGCAATACAACTCACAAAACAGACAGCCAGGAATGCACTACACCTAGACACAATAGAATCAGAATTAGAACAACAAAAGCAACATAAATTATGCGGTGCAATTCTTAGAACAAAAATCACTACCATATCACAAGAAACTCCCAGCAAACTACACCTAGCAATAGAACATTTTGTCTTTAGCTTGCATTTCCTCGCACCAGGGTAAGGCTTGTACCCTCCCAATTGCGCTCTTCCGCCCGAAGCCGTTGGCACAATGTGGGGTGTCGGATTTGGTAAGCGCCGCCCAACGTTCAGCGCTAACAGAAACCAGGTAGTACCGTCTACTGTTATACGGTAGCTCAGTCATATCTGACTAAGACCTGACACAGTTTGTAAGTATGTATTCCGGTAAGAACCTAAGGCCTATCCACGTCAATATGGAAGCACTATACTCGAGTTTCGCACTCGTTTGAGCTCGTCAGTAGTGCATATCCTTGACCGTTGTACCTTGACCTTTTTACCTGACACAATTTGTGTTATACGTACACAATTACAACACATCATCACACTTATACGCAAACACAAACCAGACTTTATATTACTACAAGAAACAAAAATATATATTTAAGAAGTTTCGCTTAACAAATCACGACACTGCCAGGTCTGAGACATTCATGCTTTAGTTTAGGCATACACAAAATAGGATAAGGAGCAGCTATACTGTATACATAATGCATGTGGGATATTATTAGACCACACACGGATGACCAGGGACGAATCTGCATAACATAGGTAGGAAATACTATGCATGCACGCACCATAGTGAACATACATGCACCACCAAATTACAATCCTCAACCAATTTTTAATTAAACCAAGAATTAGACATCCTGCTTACACAAATATACAGAGGACAAAATGTTATCCTTTCAAAGGACTTCGATTTCGTACTCTCATATTTAGATATTGTAGGGGGACGAAAGGCAGGAATCAAAACACAATTAAAGAGAAGTGAAAGGAATGATGACAACTTGACACAACACAATTAAAGAGAAGTGACAGGAATGATGACCTTGTGCCACATTTATTGAAAGACAGAAGATCAAGTGGTTTGGCCATGTCGTTAGAATGCAACACCAGCAACTACTATAACTGGCCTTACACCAAAGATCATCTGCGACGTGACCACGAGGACGTCCAAGAAGAAAATGGATTGACGACATCAAAGACATTGTACAACCACACGGAATGACACTATCCAGTGCCGCCCACAGGGCGCTGGAACGCAAATTATTCCTCCCCACGACGATTGACGGCAGAAGTGGAAGATGATGATGATGATGATGACAGGAATGATGCACCAACTGGATATACTACAGAATACATTAGACACACAGAATGTACTGTACACAGAATATACAACAACACACAAAAGTAGGGCTCACAACAGGCTCACAAGAAACATTAAAATACACAGATCACAAAACACTAGAGTATATTACTACAGACACCACAAATGCGTGGCCCTCAAAACGATCAACACATTGGAAATTCAACAACACACTACTCCAACACACAGATTACTTACAACACGTGACACACTTCATTCTCGCATACACGAATAGTACACCAGCCGTCAACATAACACAACTTTTGGATCCACTAAAGAACATAATACGTAATAGAACACAAAAACTTTTTCACCCAGCATACACAAAGCCGTATATCCGGGTTCGAAACACGGCGGTGCTGGTTTTTTTTTTTTAGAAAAAGGTATAGAAGCCAGTCGTTCAGAAAGCAATGGCAAACTACTGAACGTAAAATTTGCCCAGGAATCACGAACAGCGAAAATGCTGGGTTTGACTGCTATGTCCTGTGAAGGATATGCAACTTAAATGTTTTTTTTATAAATGCACAAAGACAGACTACAACAAAAGCACATCATACAAACAGCAATACGACTCACAAAACAGTTAGACATTAATGCACTACACCTACATACGCTAGAATCAGAATTAGAACAACACCAGCAACACAAAGTATGTGGTACACTCTTTAGAACTAAACTCATGACCATATCACAAGAAACTCCCAGCAAACAACACCTAGCAATAGAACAAAACATACAACGCAACAGGCACATAGGAGCAATAATAGACATGTAAGGAAACACACAAACAGAGGCAACACATATATAGATAGGACGGTTTGGCATGGTTTGGTTGAGGCTTATGTCCTAATACAGGAGATCGGGCAGAAGAATAAGAAAAGAAGAAGAAGGCACGTTTAGTTCAGCAGTTTGACATTGGTAATTAAGAGCAGAATATTTCAAGCAAAGGATGTATTTTAGAAAATGATTGCCTGGAAGAGACTAATGAAAGAAGAACATTATATGAAACCATAAAAAAGAGACAAACAGCTTTCTTTGGCCATGTGATCAGAAGAGAGGCATTGGAAAACATCGTGGCGGCTGGAATGATCAATGGGAATGGAGGTGGGGGATGTTACTGCAGCTTTCCGCTGGTTGAAAAACAAACTTTATCCACATGTTGTGATTGAAACTGATCCACAAAGCATGCTGACAAAGGCGAAGACTGGCATGCTTCGTGCAGAATGGCATCTATCAATTCAGAGGTCACGGGTTGTAAGCATTCGCTGGATCTTTTCTCCAGGACACTCTGGTGTGGTTGGAAACGAACATACAGGCAGATTGGCTAGTGCTGCATCATTAAGTGGTGATTTGATGCATACAAATGCAGATGTGATGAATTCCCTCTGGGAGCACGTAAATAATGCAGAAGATCAGATAGACTATCAAGATTGAGAGAGAAAGCGGCAGCAAGGGATGGTCAGAGGATCTGGTCGACAGTCATCACTCAGAGGTAAAGCAAGTCGGACATACAATCAGGTTGCATCGAGCACTATTAGTATTGGAACTCTTCGCTGGCTGTTGAAGATGGGGACTCAGTGCTAATGGGAATGCGCCGAGTGCAATGATATCGGTTCTCGACTCAACTCTGTTTGCACAAAATTGGCTTCTGCTGATTAATGGTGATCGCTTCTGCCACCTATAACATGCGATGCGACCATTTCGTATGTTAAACATGGTCATGGTCATACTTTCCACTTCTCGGCTGACAAAGACCTTTGACCCATGAGGCTCCACCTCATTATGTGCTGGGTAGTTCAATGAACTTGTGTCTCTGACTGTGGTAATATTTCCCATTCCCTGATGACAAAGAAAGAAAATGTGCTTGTTCATTTGCCCACATGATGAGTATTGTAAATATGTAAATAAAGGATCTACGAGCATAAATATCTCTCATTTTTAAATATTGGTTCTTGACAACCATATTAATACATTTTTGTGGTGTGCACTCCTGTATATATGTGGGCTATTTTTTGGACGGAAAGGAACAAGTGAAACAAAAGATGGTAAAACATAAATGATGGCGATAATACTAAGAATGAATGATATAGGACAGTGGTACACATTAGGAACATAGAACTATCTGTGCAATGCTACTACTCTTAGACAGTCTTGGTTCGCCATCTCACTCCGTCGCCAGTGTCTACGGCCGGGTCTCTGGTTTTGTCTCAATTATGCTAAGCCATCCTGGCATATATCTCTTGGTTTCCACATCCTCTTTTCCCGTCAAGTTTTCTAGAGGTGTCACCGACCGTCCTATATTGGCTGGTCTGTGATTCACGACTGTCACTCAATAGGTCTGCGACAGACGTTAGGTCAGAGAGCGACTTCGTCTGTCATAATTTGTTGTTAGTATATATCTGCACCTTGATTATTGTCCATTTCCATACTCTGCTATTGAATCTTTATGGCTGGTTCTGTTCGCTAACAACGCTCTCTATCTCTTTCTCTCTCTCTCTCTCTCTCTCTCTCTCTCTCTCTCTCTCTCTCTCTCTCTCTCTCTCTCTCTCTCTCTCTCTCTTCAACTCTCGCACAAGAGTCACAGAATTAGGTGAATAACACAATAGAAGACCACGCCCTTTTCATTATCTATTTCACCGTTCCATGTTTACACCATATTATACTTTCATCTAATCGCACATCTATTCTCTACTAAAACAATATCACTCAGATACTAAAACTACATCATACAATCGCACATTTATTCTCTACTAAAACAATATCAATCAAATACTAAAACTACACCATATTATACTATCATCTAATCGCACATTTATTCTCTACTAAAACAATATCACTCAAATACTAAAACTACATCATACAATCGGCACTATGCTTGTGCCATTTTAGCACTTGTTCACGACACGTCCGACCTGGACCGTTTCTGAACTCTTAATCCCCAATTCAATAGTCTGTTGAGGATGTTAATTGAAAAATATATAGAAGTTCAGAAAATATATATGCTTTTTTTGTAGACTACAAGAAAGCTTTTGATAGAGTACAACATGAACGACTCATTACGTGCCTTCAAGATGCTGGAGTAGACGGAAGTTACATCAGACTTATTAGTAACTTGTACAGGGAACTAGTGGTGTCAGCATATCCTGGCGCTACCAACAATGACGGATAGGCGTAAGGTCCTTCAAGCCAAATGGTACCTGAGAGTTGCTGCAGATAGGGATCACCTCCTGCATGAAGCCATGGATATGGTCAATGGTCATAGACTAAGACAAGACAGGTCCTGGATGGCACAGGCGGAAATATCTATACGCCAGGTGTGTGATAAAGAGACCATCAATCGTGGAAAAGTGGTTTAAGTACCAGAAGACATGACGGACTGGCACAATGTAATAGTAACACAGGGTCGTAAGTGCAGAGAGTGGGCAGCGGGGCGCACAGAGTTTGAGATGCATCAACTGATCCAGAGTAACACACATCAAGTTGACATAGTGATCTATACTGATGGTTCAGTGGTGAGAAACAGACCTAGTGGTTGGGGTTTCATTGCGAAGGCTAATGAAAGATTCTTAAAAAAGAGAGTCTGGCATAAAAGGCTACGACCTCCAGCAAGAGAATAGGGGTGGAAGAAGTCACAGCGGAATTGTGATAGTTAGAGGAGACCACTGTAACACACATTGTCTTCATAATGGACTCGAGGAGTATGCTTAGTAAGGTGGAGAAAGGAATGTTTCGCGTGGAATGGCTCACCTCGCTTAAGAGGTCACAGATTGTGGAATTGTAAGGATTCTTTGCCCTGGCCATGCGGGAGTGTGGGGAAATGAACAGGCTGATAGGCTGGCAAGGAATGCACCTCTTGGTAGTAGATTGCATATGGACAAGGGGGGGGGGGGAGCGGTGGTCGTTCGACTGTGGGACCAGGTGGAGAAGGTGGGGGAACAGATTGAGAAACCGTATGTGGAAAGGATGAGATTGCCGGGTTCTGGTAGAATCTCAAAACTGAGAGGAAAGACCAGGAGAACTTTCAATCAGATAACGGTGAGAACGATTAGTAGTGTGACTCTTTTCTGGCTGTTGAACGAGGGGACGGAGTGAGAATGGGAATGTCCATTGTGCAGTGATGTCAGTTCTTAGCTCAACTCAACTCAACAAGTGGCGCCAATTAGATACGGAAATAATTATTCGTCGCCCATAGAGATGAAAATAGGAGTACGGCAGGGCTGTGTGTTGTCCCCAAGTATCTTTGATCTATTCACAGAAAGAATTTTTAAACAAATCGAACTGCATGGACTTAACATCATTGGAAGCATCATAAACAAGCTTAGATATGTTGACAATACCGTGTTACTAGCTGAAAGTGAGAAAGAGTTACAAAACCTAGGAGAACAAGTAAATAGGCATAGTGCAGAATGTGGCTTAGATATTAACATCCAAAAACGAAAATAATGATAATTAGCAGTGGAAAGACAAGGTCATAAATGAACATCTCAGTAAAAGGGGGATATACAAGAAGAAGTAACAAGTTTCTCCTATCTTGGACATGTAATAACAGATGATGGTAGAAAAGAAATCGAATATCAAAAAAGAAAATAGGAATGCCCAAAATGCTTTTAGCAGCATCAAATCAGTATTAACATCTAGAGAGACTAACAAGGCATTGAGAATGAGAACTGTCACATGTTACGTATATTCAACACTACTCTATTCCACAGAAGATCTACAAATTGATGGAAACGACCTTAGTCTTGTAAACAACATATATTGGAAACAAGAAGCTGCCATATGAATTGATAATGATGTAGGTCAATATCAGCCTATTAAGAGAGGTGTTAGAAAGGGATGTGTAATGTCTCAAGATCTGTTTTCCCTGTACAGTGAAAGTATTTTCAGAAATATAGAAGATATGGAAGGAATCAACATTGGGGGACGTTACATCAATAACATTACATATGCCAATGACACAGTCTTGATTGCAGACAATGAACAGGACCTGCAACATTTAGTAGATGCGGTTGTTGGACACAGTGAATGACTAGGGTTAGAATTGAACTGTAAGAAGGCACAGATTATGGTCGTCACTGGGAAGAAGGAAATACCACAATGTAATATACAAGTAAATGGGCATATTCTTAAACAAGTGAATCGGTACATTTTTCTCGGAACAGTCATAACATCAGATGGGAGATGCCTTGAAAAGATTAGAACAAGAACTGCCATTGCCAAGGTATCCTTTTGCAAGATGAAAAACATACTGACCATTAAAAATGTATATATTGAAACGAGAAAAAGAGTGTTGAAGTGCTACATAGAACCTATACTTGTGTATGGATGGGAAGCGTGGACAATGAGCAGGCAAGCAGAAAAACATCTGATGGTTGTGGAAATGTGGTTTCTGAGGAAAATGCAAAGAATATCATGGACAGCCAGAAACATTAATGAACAAGTCCGTCAAGAAACAAACGAAGATCGTAAACTGATTAGAGACATTAGACGTAGACAGTCAAAAGTGTTTGGGCATATTATGAGAAGAAATGAATTGGAGAACTTGGTGACAACTGGCGAGATCGAAGGGAAGAGACCAAGGGGAAGACCGAGAAGTAAATACCTGGATCGCTTGGCCACTTGGCATGGTCGAGACAGAAACACGGAGCTGATCCACGACTCTGGTGATCGAGTGAGATGGTGAAACTTGACCGCCCACGCTTATCAGCATGGTACACGATGGATGGATGGAAGAATGAATGGATGATTGGATTGATGAATGGATGGATGGATGGATGGATGGATGGATGGATGGATGGATGGATGGATGGATGGATGGATGTATGGATGGATGGATGGATGGATGGATGGATGGATGGCATTGCACGGAAGCCTGTACATTGAACAAACAACTAGAATCTCGAATAGAGGCCCTGGAGATGTGGATATACAGATGAATATATCGGATTTCATGGAAACAAAAACAATCAAATACAGAGATTATAGAAAAACTGGGAATGAACAGAGAGTTGATGACAGAAATAAACAAGAGGCAAGTGAAATATTTCGGCCACGTTAAAAGTCATAACACTCTTATAAAATCTATACAGGAGGGTAAGGTTTACGACAAGCGAGCAGGATGTGGACAACGATACAAGTGAGAAGATAACATCAAGAGATGGACGATCATCAATCTGACAGAATGTACAGTCAGGGCAAGAGACAGACAGTTTTGGAGATCCAGTGCAGCCAACCTTCATTGTGGAGACGGCACCTGATTGATTGATTGAAAGTGACATAAAAACATAACAGTTAATTCTAGGAACATTACTAACAGTAGTCTAATTGTATTATGCGATTTACATAATTGTAGTATTTATCTTAATCTTTTACCCAGGGAAGGTTAACCCGGTCAACAAATGCACGCAGACGTTGGATGTATCGGCCTATCAGCGCAAGAACGCAGCTCTGCTGTAAACAGGTACAACGCGATCACGTCTGGAAAAAAAAATAAAAAATAATAAAAAAAAAACCGGATGAACGCAGAAGAAGAGAAGATCTTAATCGTTTATAAAATTTTCATAGAAATTAGCGATAGTTATATGCAGCACAAACAACGGAATAGGGATTTTATGTCATTTTCAAAGTTTGTGTAAAAGTAATATCAAATAGTATGCAACCTTCGCACAATTATAGAATCTTGCTGCATTTTATGTCTGGGATCTTGTTTTGTTGTAAATGTAAAGGAAAACACGATGTACTTTGTGAATACACAATGTTTTATACGAAATAAAACCACATTAAAAGACAGACCACCAGCATCATCATCTAGTGCCATGCCAGCTGGCGTAGGCGTTCATGTCTCTCCACAGATCTCGGTCTTTGATGTTCTAGATCAACTCTGCTGATGATATTCCTCCATGCCACCGTCTCAATCCACTCAGCAACATTTCTCTTGGTCGGTCTCTGCCTCTCTTCCCCTCGATCTTTCCAGTCGGCACGATGTTTCTCTTCCCAAACAGAGAAGTAATTAAAATAAGAGGAAGGGACATAAAAACATAACAGTTGTTTCAAGGGACGTTACTAACAGTATTATAACTGTATTATGCACTTTACATAGTTTTGTATTTTTCTTAATATTTTATAACATTTTTATAGAAATTAATGAAAGTTATAGTTATTATATGTACTGAAATAATAAATTTAAGTCATCTTTAAAAACTTTTTTCAATAATTGCGTTATTTTGTAAACATGAGAATTTTATAATATATTTGTGTACATTTTCTTGATATTTGATAAAGTGTTTTTCCAGGTCTATTGGCTGGAATTGAGCCTTGTCATCTTTTGTCAAATTTTTGTCCGGCCTGCGAAAGGCCAAAAGTCCTTGATATATGATTAATTTTAACTTATTAAACAAGCTGAAAAGTGCATCAATGCCTTTGAATATAAATGTTATAGACGAGTTGTAAGAATATCATGGGTAAAGAAAAGAACAAATGCATCCATACTTCAAGAGCTGAATATTGAAAAAGGTTGGCTATTAAAGACGATAAAACAAAGAAAATTGAAATATTTTAGTAACTTGAAACGTCACGAAAGTTTGGAGGGAACAATAATGGAGGGGAATATGCCTGGGAAGAGAAGAAGAGGATGGCCAAAGAGAAGATGGGTGCAAGATGTGGCGGATGATCTCCAGATGGGTGTATCCGACGAGGGACATCTTGCTTATGATCGAGAGGTTTTCCGGAAGGTTGTTATGGAAGCGAGATTCTGCAAAGGACATGCTACTGAATGAATGAATGAATGAATATTTACAATAGGAACATGACATGTTAGGACATTAAATGAGTTGGGAAAGTTGAACAATGTGATCAGAGAAATAGAAAGCATGAAAATGAATATTCTGGGCATAAATGAGATGAGACGGAAGGGATCCGGCAAAATTATAACCGACAAACACACAATAATTTATTATGGAGGGCATACACATTAGAAAGGAGTAGGGCTACTATTTGATTTACAAAACAAAACAAAAAACACAGCCAAGTCAATTAATGGTTACTGGTGTATTTCAGATTTGTGTTTATACGCACCTACAACAGAAATACAACACCTTTACGATGAAGTAGAAATGACGATGTCTCAAATTAAGTCTCAAGAAATAAAAATAATATTAGGAGATTTTAATGCAAAAGTAGGAAAGGCAAACATGGAGGTTGTAGTGGGGAATTAGGTTTAGGTTCAAGAAATGAAAGAGGAGAGAAATTATTAGAATGGGCAAATATCAATGATATGATAATTGGAAACACCTGGTTTGGACACCATAAAAGACGACTTTGCACATGGAAAAGCCCTGATACGAAAATACGCAACCAACTAATTACATACTTATTAATAAAAGATTTAGAAATACGGTAATTAATGTTAAGACAATGCCTGGCGCTAACTGTAATAGTGATCATGTTTCACTATGTGGACAAATAAAAAACAAAGATTGAAGAGAGGAAACAAAGTGGTTAAGAACATGAGACTTATTGAAGATGTTCTGAAGGCAGATAAAGAAATTCAAAAACTATACAGAGTAAGTGTGAAAAATTGGCACAATGCAATATCTAAAATATCGGATATAAATGAAACAATGGGAAATGTTAAGGGAATCCATTCACCAAACAAGCAGAGAAATATCACCGGAGAGAAGCCAAAAAACTAAAAAAAAAAAAAAACGACGACTGAAGAAATCTTAAGGTTGATGGACAAAAGAAAATAGTGTAAAAGTGACAAGCAAGAGTATAATAAGATAAATAAAGAAATACGAGATAAATGCATTTAGGCAAAAGAAAGTTGGTTAAAGGAGCAAGGAAATAAAATTGAATTAAACTCTATTAAAGATACAAAAATTATGCACAGACAATTCAGTGAGCTCAAAGGAAGAAAAAAAAAGAGTAAGTATAGGGTGTTTGAAATCAAAAACAGGAAAGATATCATTGGAGGAAGAGGCTATAATGAAGAGGTGGAATGAGTATATAAGAGAATTATATGATAGAGAAAGGGAAGAATTAACAGAAGAAAGTAACTTAGAAGGTCCACCTATTCTAAAAGAAGAAGTCACTGACGCTGTCAAAATTTATGAAGGGAGGAAAAACAGCTGGGACAAATGGAATCACATTAAAAGAACTAGAAATACTGGGAAAATTTTGAGTAGGTATATTAACCAAAATGTTGAATGATATTTACAGCAGTGTATATTAACAGAGTGATATGCTGAAATCTGTATTTATAGCTATACGAAAAAAGACAGGAGCAATTAAATGCGAAGACTTTCGTACAATTAACCTCATACACCATGTCACTGAGCTTCTACTCAGAATTATAATGAGAAGTACAAGAAAGGAAATAAGTATTTAAATTGGTGAAGAACAATCTGGATTTGTGGAAGGAAAGGGTACAAACAATGCAATATATACACTACGACCATTAAAAGAAAGGTCAATAAAGACACAGAAAGACATATATTTGTGCTTCATAGATTACATCAGGACATTTGATAAAGTATAACATGATGAACTAATTAATATGTTGGAAGATATCAACATTTATGGGAAAGATCTCAGAATAATATCAAAATATTTACTGAAACCAAGTCATCATCATCAAGTGCCCCGCCGACTGGCGTAGGCGTTTATGGCTTTCCACAGATCTCGGTCTTTGGTTTTCTGGATCAACTCTGCTGCTGATATTCCTCCATGCCATTATCTCAATCCATCCAGCATAATTTCTCTTGGTTTGGCTCTGTCTCTCTTCCCCTCGATCTTTCCTGTTGTTACGATGTTCTCCAGTGCCTCTCTTCTCATCACATGACCGAGGAAAGATGTTTATCTCTGTCTTATTGTTGTATATAATGTTCTAGTTTCATTAGCCTGTTTCAGGCAGTCGTTGTTAGTTACTTAGGCAGTCCAAGGAATTCGCAACATTCGTCTCATGAACCACATCTCTGTTGCTTCTGATTTCTTCTTAATTTGTTCATTTACATCCCAAGATTCACTGCCATACAGAAAATGGTTCTATATAGCATTTCAGCACTCTCTTTCTTACATTCAGTGATAGTGACTTATTGCATAAGATACTCTTCATTTTCTGAAATGTGGCTTTTGCTTGCCCTATTCTGCTCTTAATCTCTGTTGTACATCTATCTGATGTTATACATGCCCCCCCCCCTCCCTTTTTTTTAAATTCGCATATCCTTTACAGGACATCGCCGTCAACCGTAGCATCTTTCAGCTGTCTGTTGATTTCTTGGCAAGATTACGCTCAGTAGTTTGCCATTGCTTTCTGAGCGGCCGGCTCAGTTATCCCGCAAGTCACCAGCGGGGGACGAACCATACATGCCCCTAGGTATCCAAAATTATCCAATTGGTTAAGGATTGTTACTTCTATTTCTATGTCACATTTTGGTGTCACTATTTTCTTTGATATCACCATTGTTACTGTTTTCTTAATATTCCAGGAGAGTCCTTTCCTACCATTGTTACCGTTTTCTTGATATTCAAGGAGAGTCCTTTCCTTCCACTCTCGGTTACTAAAATGTCCAACAATTAGTGTAGGTCTGTTGAATTATCCGCCACCAATACTGTGTCATCTGCATGGCGTATATTATTTATATTATAACCTCCAACTAGTATTCCTGGCATCTTTTTGATCTCTCTCATTATTACTTCGCTATACAGGGAGAAAAGATCTGGTGACAAGACACACCCCTGTCGTACTCCTAGCTTTATCTGTTCGTAACTACCCTCTTTATTTCCCATTTTAATTGCTACTACTTGGTTCCAGTAAATATTCTTTATTATTCTTAAGTCTTTCCCATCAATGTTGACATCTTCCAACATTTTAATCAGTTCATTATGTTTTACTTATCAAATGCCTTAGTATAATCTATGAAGCACAAATATATGGCTCTCTGTTTCTCTGTTGACATTTCTATTAATTTCTGTAATGTATAAATTGCATTGTTTGTGCCCTTTCCCTCCACAAATTCATACTGTTCTTCACTCATCATCACCATCATCATCATCATCATCATCATCATCATCATCATCATCATCATCATCATCATCATCATCATCATCTTCCACTTCTACCGTCTAGCGTCGTGGGGAGGAATAATTTGCGTTACAGCGCCCGGTGGACGGCACTGGATAGTGTCATTCCGTGTGGTTGTACAATGTCTCTGATGTCGTCAATCCATTTTCTTCTTGGACTTCCTCGTGGTCATGTCGCAGATGATCTTTGATGTAAGGCCAGTGATGGTAGTTGATGGTGTTGCATTCTAACGACATGGTCAAACCACTTGATCTTCTGTCTTTCAATAAATGTGGCACAGGGTGTTGATCCCACTGTCTGTCTGATAACAGCATTTCTTACTCGGTCTCGGATTGTTAAGTTGGCAGCTCTCCTCAGGCATCTCATCTCACAGGTATTGATTTTGCGAAAGTGTGATTTGGATAAAATCCAAGTTTGAGATTGGTAGCATAGGGATGGTGTGAATATGCTGCTGTTTATTATCTCTCGTTTTGCGGACATGGGTATGTTTGGATGCTTCAGTAAGGGTGGAAGTTGATATATAAGTGCACTAGCTTTCTGACATCTGATTTCGATTTCTTTGTCCAATCTGCCATCTTCTGTGATCATACCTCCAAGATATTTGAATTCTTTAACTTGTTTCAGAGTTGTGTTATATATCTGTATACTTAGTGGGCCTGGCGATCTGCTAACTTGCATTACTTCGGTTTTAGCTGTGTTTATGCTCATATTGTATCTCCTGCATGTTGAACTCAGATTATTAATATGATTTTACAGTTTGCCCTCGTCGCTATAAAACAGGCACTGATCATCTGCAAATAGAAGTTCATTTATTTCCTGTGGATCAGATGTTTCATCTAGAGTAAAGAGTTCTAAGTTTTCTGAATCTGTTCTGTCGAGACTTGCTTCTTTGGAAATTTTGTCCATGTAGATATTGAATAGCAAGGGAGAGAGCACACATACCTGCCTCACTCCTGTATTGACTGTGAACATATCTGATATACCTTCCTGTGTTCTTACTGCACTTTGGCTTGAGTGGTACATGGCTATGATATTTTCTAGCAGTTGCCCTTGTATCCCATAGTCTTCAAGGATGGTCCATAATTTGTATCTGTCTACTCTATCGAAAGCCTTTTCCTGATCTACAAACACAATATTCTGCTGGTCACTATATTCGATAGATTTTCACATATTTGTCTAGGTGTAAATAATTCTTCAGTGCAACGTTTAACTTTCCGAAAGCCGAATTGTACTTTGCTTAACTGTTGTTCAACTATGGGTCTAGCTCTTTGTTCCGATAGTTTTGCATACATTTTCCCTATATGGCTCAGGAGTGATATACCTCTGTATGTTTCGCACTCTCTCGTATTGCCTTTCTTTTTTCCATATTGGTACTATTATTGCCTGTTGCCAATCATCTGGGACTTTTCTTTCTTCCCATGCTATATTAAAAAGTCTTGTTAGCCATTTGACTCCTGTTTCCCCACAGGCCTGAATAGCTTCTGTGGTTATTCCATCGGGACCTGGTGATTTGTTTTTAGGACTTTTTTGTATAACTGCTTTGACTCCTGCAGGTATGAAATTTGGTTCTTGCTGTCCCAGGCTTTTAGGCACAAAAGTGAGGTTTTCTATGTTGTGTGTGGGGTTAAGTAGTTCTTGAAAGTATTCTGCCCACCTTGCTAGTCTTTGTTGTGGATTAAATATCGGTATACCTCTTTTGCTGTTTATGATGGTGGTTGGGTTGTAGCATGCATCTCTGTTTCTCATTATGTTGACTTCTTCTTCTTCTTCAGCGTTCCAAGCCATTGAGGTTCTTTGCTGCAGATGCAATCTGTCTCCATTCGTCTCTCTTGTTGACCTTCTCTTGCCAGTCGTAAATTCCAAGTGCTTGTAGGTCTGTATATATATTATCTCTCCACCGTCTTCTTGGTCTACCTCGGGGTCTACGGTCATTTATTTCCTGAGTTTTGTTTCCCTATTATCTTCCATTCTTTCTATATGCCCCAGCCATTGTAGTCTATTAGCCTTCATGATACCAGTGATTAGCGGGGACTTAAACAGATCATAAATGTCTTTGTTACTTCTTCTTTTCCACTCTCCACTTTGTGTATCCCTAATGGGTCCAAAGATGCGTCTTAAAACTTTCTTCTCAAAGGTTTGTAGCAAGGCTTCGTCTCCTTTCGTTGTACTCCAGGTTTCAGAGCCAAACAGCACAACTGGTCTGATCAGTGTTTTGTATATTGTGATCTTGGTGTTACGAGATAGCGCCTTTGATTTTAGTAGATGTTGTAGTGCATAGTTATCTTATTTCCAGAATTGATTCTAGTTTGTATTTCTTCCCTTATAATGTTGGAGCAGTTGAAGATTGTACCCAGGTATTCGTATGTTTCCGTTCTTTTAATGGTCATATTATCTATTTGTATGTGGCCAGAGTTTTTAGCCATTCCTTCTCTAGAATTACCATATATTCTGTCATTATGTTGACAAGTTTATAAAATTCTCTTGGGCAGTTTTTGCTAAGGGTCGCCACCTGTTCACCGTATTTTCTCCAGGATTCATCTTTATATGCTCTAATTGTTCGTTTGGCATTACGTCGTGCTATACTATAAGTAATATAGTCCTGTTCAGATTTTGTTGTGATCCACTTTTTGAACGCTGCCTTCTTTTTGCACATGCTATCTTTAACTTCGTTTTTCCACCAGGCTGTTCTTAATCATTTGTCTTGCCCTACTTTCTTTGTTCCGCATTTATTTTCCAGTGTGTCGAGCATAGCAGCCTTGAAATATGTCCGTTCCTTATCTACGCTTGAGTGGTCATCAGGGATGTTGTTATGTAAGTTTTTGATTTCTTGACTGAATTCGTCTTTAACCTTATTTTTCATGTAGCCGCCTATAATTTATCACATGTGTTGTTACATTTTTGTTGTTTTTTTTCCCTGTGTGTTGACATCTTTTTTTTTTATTATCACTGGTTTGTGATCAGTATCAATATCTGTTTTTGGGAGTGTATTTGAATCTAATAGTTGTCTTCTGTCTGATTTCCTAATTAGAATAAAGTCAATTTGAGATGCTTAGTCTATGTCATTCCATTTATACCAGGTTTTGGTGTGGCTACGACGATGTTGAAAAAAACTATTTGTTATTATTAGTCCATGTTCCGAACATATGTTGAGTAGATGTTGACCATTGCTGTTACAATCAGTGTCTGTGTTGCTGAATGGCCCCATACAATCATCCCACGGTGTTGTCGTGTGCCCATTCGTCCGTTAAAATCACCCATCACAATTACTAGTTCATCTGTCTCCCTGACATTATTTATCGTGTCAGCAAGTTTATCAAAATACTCGTCTTTGTCTTCGTCGTTGCAAGTGTCGTTACATGGGGCGTATGTTTGTATGAAAGTTGTTGTTCTATTTCCTTCTTTGTACTAGTATTTGTACTAGTACTTAGTATAGATATAAATTTAGTGTTGATAATGGCTTTCGCTTTGTCTGGATGTAACTAAAAACCCACTCCATGTTTAGCTGTAGCTCGCTGGTCGACGCCACTCCATATAAGAGAGTAACCTTCATGTGTTTGTTTGTATTCTACCCCTTTTTCCTAGTATCTGCGAGTCCTTATATTTGAATATTTGATTTTTTCATAAACTCTAGGAGAGCTGGTTCCTTATATCCTAGACTAGTAACATTTCAAGTCGCGAAAATCTTCTTTCTATTTGAAGTATTTCGAAGTTTAGCAGTTGTTGTTAGTATCTTGGTGTTGTTCGGCTTCGGTGTGTTGTTTCCGGGGTGAACGCTGACAGAGTTGCGTTTTTCTTTCAATTTCCTCCATAATTCTCGAGCAATAGTACTTGAACAAATAATTTCCCTACACGTTTTCTGGACCTGTCGTAGCTTCATCCTTATTTGAACAGATTGATGTTAAGAAACACGCACAGAACACATAATTAATCTCTGAATCGAAGCGACGCGGTTTACACCGCCATCTTGAATCCAATCTCCACTAATGTTCTTCTCTGATTTCCATTTTTATTTTCTTTCTGGTTCTTCTCATTATGATTCTGAGAAGAAGCTTAGTGATGTTGTTTATGAGGTTAATTGTACGAAAATCTTCACAATCAATTGCTCTTGGTCTTTTTGGTATAGCTATAAATACAGATTTCATCATATCACTGGGTAATTATCCACTAATGTAAATACCATTAAACATTTTGGTTAATATATTATATATACTCCAAATTCTCCCACTACTTCTAATTCTTCTAATGTGATTTCATCTGGCCCAGCTTTTTTTTTCCTTTCTTCATATGTTTTATAGCATCAGCGACGTCTTCTTTTAGAATAGGTGGACATTCTAAGTTACTTTCTTCTATTAATGCTTCCCTTTCTCCATCATATAATTCTCTTATATACTCATTCCACCTATTAATTATAGTACCTTCTTTCCTGTTTTTGAATTCAAACACCCTGTATTTATTCTTATTTTTTCTGCCCGTGAGCTCACTAATTTGTCTGTGCATAGTGTTTGTATCTTTAATTGAATTTAATTCAATTTTTTTCACTGCTCGTTTGAGCAAGTTTCTTTTGCGTTCCCACATTTATCTTTTATTTCTTTATTTATCTTAGCGTATTCTTGTTTGTCATTTTTACTCTGTTTTCTTTTGTCCATCATCTTTAAGATGTCATCATTCATCCATTTTTTTTTGGCTATTTGGCTTCTCTCTGGTAATATTTCTTTCCTTGTTTGATGAATGGATTCCCTTAACACTTCCCATTGTTCATTTATACACTTATTTTAGCTATTTCATTCTACCTATTTTTCACAGTCACTCTGTATTCTTCTTGAATTTCGTTATCTACTTTCAGAACCGCTTTATTAAGTCTCATGTTCTTAACCATTTTTCCCTCTCTTGAATCTTACTTTTATTTGTCCACATAGTGGTACATGATCACTATTACAGTCAGTACCAGGCATGGTCTTTACATTAATTAAAGTATTTCTAAATCTTTTATTAATTAGTATGTACTCAATTTGGTTGCGTATTTTCTTATCAGGACTTTTCCATGTGTATGGTCGTCTTTTATGGTGTTTAAACCCCGTGTTTCCAATTAGCATATCATTGATATTTGCCCATTCTATTAGCTTTTCCCCTCTTTAATTTCTTGTACCTAAACCATAATTCCCCACTACATCCTCCATTTTTCCCTTTCCTACTTTTGCATTAAAATCTCCAAGTATTATTTTTATTTCTTGTGATCTAATTTGAGCCATCGCCATTTCTGTTTCATCGTAAAACTGTTGTATTTCTTCAACACTACTGTTTGTTGTTGGTGCATATACTTGTACAATATTTATATCTATTGGTTTGCCTTTGATTTTGGCCATAATAACTCTGTCTGAAATACACCAGTATCCATTAATTGACCTGGCTGTTTTTTTCGTCAAATATTATTCCTACACTTGTTCATGTGTTCAGGTGCAGTTGGGATTTTCCCTCCCTAATGTTATGGTCTATAACCAAAACTCTCCAGTACTTTTAGAGCAGGGGTGTCAAACTCAATCGCTCAGCGAGCCAAAACTCAAATCACACGTAAGGGTGCGGGCCAATAGAATAAATATTCAATAAGCCGAAAATTAAACAATAATATGAATTGAAACAAAAATTTTTTTTTAAATAATAAAACATCATTGGTATACACATGTTCACTCTTATTTCATTTTGTCAGAGCACGATGTTTGGCATCTTTTCTTGGCTACAATTTCGTTTATGTTGGGAGTAATATTTTATGTCATTGAGTTTCTCATGATGAACTGCAAGTGTTCATCAGTGAGACGACACCTGTGCGATGTTTTATTAATCTTCATCACAGAAAACAGCTGCTCACACAGATATGTGCTACCAAACATGCTTAAAGTTCGAGCCTCATGTAGACGATGCCGGGGCATATCTTCTGGAATGAAACGAGTGAACTGTGCAGGCCCCACAGTGTCGTACGTTGCCTTTAGTGTCCCATTACACTGCAGCTCTATTAACTCCATCTGGACATTTACAGGTGCAGTTTCCACATCTATGGCAAATGGATTGCGAAACAGCTCGAAATTACTTTTCTGTGCTTCAAAGTCACCGTGCGAACTCAAAGTGAAGTAAGCTAAGTTTTTCAGCAAACTGTGCATTGTGAAACACCATAGCGTTGACTTGGTTTAACATTGCCTGGCAACAAGAAAAGTGAGACAGGTTGCATTGGTGCATTTGTGTCTTCCATAAGCGCAGCTTCATTTGAAATACCTTCACTGCATCATGCACATCAGTGATAATGTGATCCCGTCCCTGGAGCTGCAGGTTCAAGTCGTTGAGATGAGGGGTTATATCAGACAGAAACGCCAATTCACATTTCCCCTTTTTTATCCCGAAAAAAAAACTGTGGAATCTTTTCCTTTACTGTCCATGAATTGACAGATTTTTTCGATCAGCTGGAAAAATCTACTGAGAACATTTTCCCCGACTAAGCCACGGCACTTCTGTATGATAAGGCATGCCACTGAACGCCGATTCTATTTTCTGCAACAACAAAAAATAAGACTGAAATTGGTGCTGATTTAAACCTTTGTCTCTGATAAAGTTGACGGTTTGTGTTACAATGCTCATTACAGCTTCCATGTTGAGGACTTTACCACACAACGATCCTTGGGGTATGATGCAGTGATATGCTAACACTTCATCAGTGCAGTTCTCCTGCATCTTTAACCGCATCCTCCCAACTAGTCCACTTTTTCGCCACACATCGCCAGTGCTTCATCTGTTGTCAGTCCAACGCGTTTGTCCCAAGGCGGGTTCATGTTGGTTCAGTTTTGTCATACGTTGTCAAAAATGTCTTTTCCTGTCGTTGTCCCATGCAAGGATTTCATGTCCAATATTTCTTCTGTAACATTCAAACTGGAGTCCACTCCACGGTTTAAGATGGCGAGCTGCGCAGTGTCAGTCGTGTCATTACTTTCATCGACAGCAAGGGAGAATGCAACAAAGTTGCTTCTTGTTGCTCCTTGTATGAATTTAACTGTCCTTTTTAGTTCACTCAGCAGTCCATAGAGTTTATCTTCCACTGTCGTCTCTCTAGGCCAGAAGGTTTGCCTAGACATGTTGTAATTGGGGCAGTCTTTGAGTATTTGCTCTGCTGTCTGCGACGATAATCCACACGTGCACATGGCTGATTCACCAATCTTGAATCTTGTATACATGTGGTTGCTTAATCTATTGTGTCATGTTCTGAGGCGCAGAATAATGATATGGTCTGGTTTGTCCATAACGTCGTAGTCGTCTTGAGCAGGTTTTGGTGGCCTTCTGACAGATTTGATCAATCTTTTCTTTTGGTGGTATGTAACGGGCACATCAGGTTCTTCTTCTTTTGCTTTTTTCTTAGCCAATCGATCAGTTCTGTCGTTTCCGGGTACTCCACTGTGAGATGGTATCCACTGTATGGTGACCTTATGCTGGCTGCTAAGTTAAGAAAGTAGTGTCCTTAATACTGGCAATTTCCAAGACATCATTTCGTTTTCGTTGATTGAGTTTCTTGCAAGCAAGATACGCTTACCTTTTCTTGGTCCAAAATGATTTCTAGTTGTATTGTTTTGTTGCTGAATCCCTCCTCATTCCAGTGCATTAGCTTTAGTCTTTGTTTGGTATGGCCAGAAGCTCTATTTTCAGGTCCCCTGGCTCCACATGACATATGAGAAGGACCTCCAGTAGCTGTGGTTGGACCCTTTCGAGGCATATGGCCCGGCACTGCACCTGCCTGGGGTCCAAAGCATGGCGAGCACCGTAGCATTTATCAGTAGTCGACATATTACGCGTGATTGGTGGTATCCTGATTTCTGCGGTGCGCCTCCTGGCTGGTTGCCTCCGTCTTCAGCACCTTTCCTTTTATAGAACAGACTGTGGTCTTACTCGAGTTCAGGTGTGTAGGCACGCACACACATTTCTGCGCATGTATGTACGTGCATACACAGCTAGAGCGTTCTGGTTATTTCTCGGCGCCAGTGAATCGCCGTCGCCCCTTCTCCTGTAAGTTAAAACAGATTCGCCACGAGAAGGCCAGGAGTTGGACTTTTGCTGCTCAGATGATAAATGCACGAGCCATTAGGGTATTTAATGCAAGGTTGGGCGCTCACCCCAACCCGGCCCCTGGCTACATACAGCAACATTTGGAACCATGTAATGCTAAAATGCGAATGTATCGATTTTTATATCGAAAAATATTTATCGAAATGTAAAAATTCAATAAGGATGATTTTATGAAAAACAGATATTACTCCGGTGAATAAAATGATTTATTTTGCAAGAAAATATTAAATTTAAAAGTCTTTTGCTGTTATAAATTATTTCCACATTTACAATGTTCAAATTAATTTATTTGTTTTAGTAGTCTTGATATATTTCTGAAATTTATTCTGAGTTTACTACTTGTTTTCCGAATATTTTATTTTCACACACAGCCGGAAGTAGGTTTTGTTTCATTTCCGTTTAAACGTTTTGTACAATTCTAACTGTTCGAATTTTATTAAAGCAATGAGTGTCAATAACAAACGCAAGATTGAAGATGAATGCCGTGTTTTAATGATGAATGGACAACTAAGTACTGTTTTGTAAACGCTGGTAGCAAATCAGTTTGCTTGTTGTGTCGTGAGTCAGTGGCTGTCTTTAAGGAGTACAATTTTAAAAGACATTATCAGACAAACGATTTCGGACACAATTTAACAACAGAAGGGAGGGAAAGGAAATGCCTTGAGTTGGTGAAAATTTTGGAGAAACAGCAATTGTTTTCACTAAACCGTCTTCAATTCAAGATGTTGCAACTGAAGCTACTCTTGTGCTGTCACACAGAATTGTAAAACAGAACAAGCCATTTTTGATGGCGAGTTCATCAAGGAATGTTTGCTAGATGCAGCAAACATTATGTGTTCAGAACAAAAACACAGATTTTACAACATTACTTTATCAGGGAGAACTGTGGTCAGACGTGTTGACAAGATAAGTGACAATTTGATGCATAAACTTCAAGATGCAAGTAAACAATTTTTGTGGTACTCTCTTGCATTGGATGAGAGTACCGATGTACATGATACTGCCAAATTATTGATATTCATACGTGAAATAAACACTTCTGTCAAACTCACTGAAGAGTTACTGAGTGTTGAGTCACTCAAAGACACAACCACAGGTCATGGTATATGCAATGCTATTACTAACTGTATTGAAAGAACCGGGTTGGTTTGGAACAATTTGGTAATGTTGATGATGATGATATAGTGGTTGTCACCGTCTCAAATAGTTATAGCTCGTCGCAAAAGACGTGACAAGTTTGTATAATACATAATATGTAAATGAGTCGTCAAAACTGGATTATCTTCAACAATTTATTAAACATAATATTCATTGACATAAGTCATAATCACGCTCTGAAAACTATTAAATCACAGGAACATTTATCAGCCAAGCACTCATGCGCTCCAGTTTCACAATTCCTTTGAATATCAGCGCACAGACTTCCTCCTATAGACACTCTCACAAAATAGTCAATCTCTAGCATGAGGCATTCAGCACACTCTCTCAAACAGGTAACGCCCACAACACTCCTCTCTCAACCACAGTCAAAGTCCGTCTGATCTCTCTTGCCTTGGTCTGAGGTCAGGTGGTGACTTTATATCTATGTCATGTCATGTCCTTGCCCTGTGTCCTCTCTGACACTTATTCAGGACTCTGACAGTGGTAATGATAATGATGACAACGATGATGATGAATTCGCAGAAGACACTACATGAGTGAGTGTAAGTCTCTTGTAAAAAATAACATCACTGCTACTGGGGTTGGGGGGGGGGGGGGGGGGGTGAGGGAATTTAAAACATCAGATAGAAAATGCACACCTGAGATTAAGAGCAGGACGGGGCAAGAAAAGACTGCCTACATGAGGCTATTGAAACTAGAACATTATACTATATACAGCAATAAGAAAGTGGAAAACAGCTTTTTTTTGGGGGGGGGGGAGGGTCATGTAATGAGAAGAAAGGCATTGGAGAAAGTCGTGACAACTGTAAATATCGAGGGGAAGAGAGATGGAGGATTATCAACAGCGGAGTTGATCCAGAAAACCAAAGACCTAGATCTGTGGATAGTCATGAACGCCTACGCCAGCCGGAATGGCACTTGGTGTTGATGTTGAGCTAAGAACCGATATCAGTGCTCTCAGGGTGTTCCAAATTTTGTTATGTAGACGGGGACGCAGAGTTGGGGTGAGAGCCCAATCTTGCATAAATACCCCATGGCTCGTGCAATCGTTGCATAATGATGTGGAAGCCGGTGATCTCCGTAATTACAACTCGTTGTGGTCCAGAAGACCTACTCATGGATTGGAGGTCCCCTGGCCCTGGTATAAGTGCTAAATTACAACTCGTTGTGGTCCAGAAAACCTACTCATGGATTGGAGGTCCCCTGGCCCTGGTATAAGTGCTCCATTTTTGCTGTGGTTGTTGCTGTGACCTATAATGAGAGTTTAAAGATTTAAAGTAATTAAGAATCTCTAGGCCATCAAACTACACATGAATCATGTCCTTGGTGTTATGTCTGTAGCCTAAGGAGTCGTGCCATTTCAATTTATTGGTTCTAAACATTGATATGATGTTTTTAAACACATCACCTCACCGCTTCAGACCTGTGACTTTGCACACATTTATTCTTGAGAAGGTAATGTTGCGGCTTTTCCATGACCTCCAGGAATCTAAGGTGTGAAAGAAAGTAAGCCAGTACGGTCTTATATTAGGTAAGGAACCCATGACAGGCCTAGCAAACCAGTAGGAAACTGCAGGAAAAGGACTAGACACAGGCGCTGGAGATTCAATGAACATTCTCCACGACGCCTAACGGCATAAGTGGAAGACAACAACAACACCAACTTCTGGAATAAATGCCATGGTTGATTGTGATGTCCTGTAAAAAACATCCAACTAACTGTACCTTCTGAAACAAACATGAATAGTCGCCGGGTCTGTAGTGAAGGGGTTGTGAATGCATTTCGTAATCCTGCATACCGTGTTCGAAACCTAGCTTGGCGATTTGGAAGCAGACCGCCTTGCGATAGTTTTCATACAAAGGTATGAGTGCCAGTAGTTCAGAAAGAAATGGCAAACTACGGAACGTAAACATGCCCGGGAATGTAAAAAAACACACATTCTGTTGATTTGCCAAACCAAGCCATACATCACAGTATAAGGATTAATTCACGGAAATATCAAATATATCATAAGAGGTTTATTGGATATCTGAATTTGTTGTTGTTTGTTTGTTCGTTCGCTTTGAACGAATGTGTAGCCAATATACGTGCTACTACCAATAATAGCTGCCACTACTGGAGAGTTCACTGGACTGATATTTGCATGTGGATTATTTTTCCTATTACCATTGCCCTCACCATCAGGTAAACCCACTCAGACTTCAGGCAGGGGCAGACTTGGGCATTCCCCGCAGATGGCTGCTTAATTGTATAAGCTTTGTTAGATGTGTACTCACTCCAAATTGTTTAAGGATTTCCCACAGCTTGTTTGTATCTACTCTTGGTTGCGAATAGAGACTTCGTTTATTCGCAAATTGGTTGCGAATAAACTCTCCCATTTGCAAATGTAAAGGAAACCACACAATGCACATTGTGAATACACACTGTTTTGTACGAAATAGAACCACATTAAAGGGTAGACATTTAATCAAAATAGAAGAAATGTACATAACATAACAGTTATTTCATGGGGCATTACTAAGATTAGTATAACTGTATTATGCGATTTACATAATTGTAGTATTTATTATAATCTTTTATAAAAATTGTCATAGAAAATGGCGACAGTTATATGCAGCATAAATATTGGGATAAGAATTTTTAGTTATCTTCACAGTTTGTGTAAAAGTAATTATACATAGCATTCAGTCATTACACAAACAATTATAGAACATTGCTGCATTTTATGACTGGGATCTTGTTGTATTTGTAAATATAAAGGAAAACGCACAATGCACCTTGTGATTACACACTGTTTTGTTCGAAATAAAACCTTATTAAAAGGTAGACATGTAATTAAATTGCTTGGTTATGCAGATGATATAGATATTATAGGGGAAATGAACAAAAGACATCGGAAATATTGACTCACTTAAAGGGAAAAGCTCAACAAATGGGGCTGGTTATCAACCAAGATAAGACAGAATATATGGTAATTTCAAGCAAGAGAAGGAACGGCTAAAAACTCTGGCCACATACAAATAGATAATATGACCATTAAAAAAACGGAAACATACAAATATCTGGGTACAATCTTCAACTGCTCCAACGTAATAAGGGAAGAAATACAAGCTAGAATCAACTCTGGAAATAATATATACTATGCACTACAACATCTGCTAAAATCAAATGCCCTATCTCGTAACACTGAAAACTGGAGTACAACTAAAGGAGACGAAGCCTTGTTACAAACCTTTGAGAACAAAGTCTTAAGACGCATCTTTGGTCCCGTTAGGGATACACAAAGTGGAGAGTGGAAAAGAAGAAGCAACAAAGACATTTATGATCTGTTTAAGTCCCTGCTAATCACTGGTATCATGAAGGATAATAGACTGCAATGGCTGGGGCATATAGAAAGAATAGAAGATAATAGGGAAACAAAACTCGCTTACATTCAGGGCATAAATGACCGTAGACCCCGATGTATAACAAGATGACGGTGGAGAGATAATATACATACAGACCTACAAGCACTTGGAATCAGCGACTGGCAACAGAGGGTCAGCCAGAGAGACGAATGGAGACGGCTTGTATCTGCAGCAAAGAACCTCGATGGCTCGGAATCCTGAAGAAGAAGAAGAAGAAGAAGAAGAAGAAGAAGAAGAAGAAGAAGAAGAAGAAGAAGAAGAAGAAGAAGAAGAAGAAGAAGAAGAAGAAGAAGAAGAAGAAGAAGAAGAAGAAAATAGTTACGTATCATTATAACAGTAATTTCAAGGGGACATAACTGAATGTGGTGTAACTTTATTAAACCATTTACATAATTATAGTATTTGTCTAATCCATTTTAAACTTTTTATTATAGAAATTAATAAGGATTATATGTCCTTTAAAGAATGGATACGAATATTAAGTTAACTTTAAAGTTTGCGTAAAAATAGAGGCTAAGTTTTATAAAGATAAAATTTTATAATGCAATTTAGTACTTTCCCTTGATATTACATACGATGTTTTCTGCTTACCGTTGTCGTTTGCACATACCCATCATAGATACATTTTTGTCCGGCCTGTCCAATAGGCCAAGATTTAACAAAGCAAACATCAAGGCCGACAATCATACCAAACCTGATCTGGGACTTCTGGAGAAAGATGACGAATATGAAGAGTTCCCCGTCGAACACTGGACGGGTGAAGAAGAGGCACCTGAGGACATCCATGTGTGGGAAGATAACAACCGATGACTTTTCTAAACAGCTTCGGGCTGAGTTTGAGAAACAAGGAGAGACTACAGATATTTCTGAACCAATGTAGACGTAATGTACTAAATCACCTTTTGAGCACCTGTATTCTTCTCATTTTAACTTCATTAAAACAATGTTCTTTAACTTGAAAAAAAAATAAAGATTCATACCATGATAACCACTGGGCAAATAAATGCCCTAGTAGACGATCACCGATAACACTAACAGCAGCAGCAAGTGGTGAACAAAGTCAAGAAGATTTCCCACCTCTCGTGCGAGAAACTCTTCCTCAGAAAAGAACTGAACTGACACAAACTTCCAATAGTTAAATTCAACACACAAGAAGACAGGAACACACAAGAAAACAATCCAAAAAGGAAGACTTTAGCAGTTTTCAAATCGTCAGCAACCCAAAGAAGAGCAAACGAGCAGACAGAAAACTACTGCAGTCACTAGATAGTTTGGACACTGCCGCAGACGATCTGTCACCAACCTCAAACATTCATGCTTTTGTTTAGGCATACACAAAATAGTGTCAGGAACAGCTATACTGCATACATCAGACAGGTGGGATATTATTAGAACACACACGGATGACCAGGGACGAATCTGCATAATATCAATCAATTAATCATGTGCCATGCCGGAAAGAGTGGGCGGTCATGATGTGATGAAATCCACTGTCGTTAACATCAGATGATTAAAATTACAGAAAACAGTCTGTGTTCACAGCTGCAAGTGTTGACCTCTAGTCGGTGAAGGGGGGGGGGGGGGCGGAGAATTTCCCGACATCAAACGAAATGGTGGCTTTGATTGTCACCACACGACAGAAAGTTGTAGGCTTGTTATCGTGAACATTGGGACGATTGCAGGAACTCGCTACCTTGTTTTGGGTTGTCAAGACAAGGGGAGATCACTGGCGACATTGATTAAACACAAGGGAGATAAGATTCTGGAATTCGTTAGTTCCCTTGAAAGACACCTTCATGACATCAAAGACTTCACTGGAACACTCCCAGCACGTGACAAAAACAAGACTGGTGCACGTTAGTGTAGACAAAAAAATGGATTAGGATTGACGTGTTTTGTTGGAGAGCTCTACAGTGTTAGATTAATTAAAAATTAACTAGCATGTGTCGTTATGGCAAAGTGTAGCACCATCCAGGAATGAGGCGGGTTTGCATAAGGTACCAAATATAGTCTATTTAGGCCTAATTAATATAGGCAGTAGCCTTGTTAAAACTAGAGTGTGATGATTAGCACTGTTAGGTGAAAACTAGTTAGAGTAGTGAAGTGATGAATTTGCTCTGCTGGGGTGAATAGGATAGCGGGGTGATATTTGGAGAGATTTAAGATGGGTTGGGAGATGGGGAAAGTGTCCAGGGGGGGGGGGGATCTTTCAGTGGTTTGCCCACTCAAGTTTTGCACTCTGTTTATGGGTCTTTCCGTGTCATAGCCTGATTCGGGCGTAGGTGAGGAGCTAATAGGCTTTATGACAGAGTTTAGTTAGCTGGAAAAAATAACAGAGCAAGGCAATAGGCTTACACTCAGCCGGTAGGATCAGTGACTAGTGCTATCACCAGATGTGTTGTTTCTCTAACAGATTTCCTGCCATTACGAGGAAGCTCAACACTGGTTTTGAAAAAAGTTCAACTCCAATTAGAAAGAACACCAGTTGAACAGTCAAATGTTTCTTACGGAAAATGAATAACGTCCGAGAAGAAAGGTGGTATTATGTTTACGCTGGACTCATAATCAGGAGGGTCCACCATAAACATGGCTCAGAAGAGCAAACCAATATAAAGATTCCTGTGTGTTAAGGTTCACCTAGGATGGGTGATGATTGTTGATATGTCACACATCATACAAACATTGTTAAGGGAACGAGAACATTAAAATGTAAGTCACATGGTGTGATTGATTCCAGTGAAATATTACAAAAGACATTATACTTGAGACTATATAGACACTTGTTAGGATCAAGTATATTAACAATAACAGTGATACCTAAGTACACACCACAAAGGATTTGTACATTTTTTAGGAACGATGGGAACTTATAATGTGTAGTGTGCAAACGGTCCATGATCAGCTGTAAATTACAAACAGTATCTATTTCGGATGATCAGGAAGATGGATTACCAGGTAGCTACAGATGAAAGACAGTGTCCGGCAGGAGAGATACAGCACTGGGTGAGGTGAACTTGTTCTGACTTAACGTGCTGTGGTGTGTCCTTGGAAGGATGAACTGACTATGCTATTATCTGAGGGTCCGATCCTACACACATTATAGAACACATCACACATTTTCTTCGCATACACGTCTCACGTACATTACACTTTTCTTTTAATAAATTAATCTTTATTCATTTTTAGAAGCAAGAGTTGTTGAATATGTTGCGTTGGGGAAGATTGAGAGGGGGCATAGTACGACAGTGATAGAGAGAGGAAAAAGTGTCCATGAACTGATGGAGTGTCTTGGACGGAAGCTATTGGATTCTCCAGAATATTTAAATAAACAAGGGTAAAATATAATGTGGGTGTTGACTCCCCTCACTGCAGGTACGACACTTTAAAGTAAGATACGACACATGACTCGCCATTTCACTCGATCACCAGAGTCGTGGATCAGCTCAGTGTTCCTGTCTCGTCCATGCCATGTGGCCAAGCCATCCAGGTATTTTCCTCTCGTCTTCCTCTTGGTCTGATCCCTTCGATCTTGCCAGTTGTCACTAAGTTCTCCAATCCATTTCTACTTATAACATGTCCAAAATATTTTGACTGCCTACGTCTAATTTCTCTAATCAATTTACGATTGTCATTTGTCTCCTGTAGTACTTGGTCATTGGTTTTTCTGTCTGTCTATGGTATTCTATGGTGGACCAAGGCCACTTCAGTTTTGATCTCACAAACATACCAGATGCATACACCGTAGAAGTTAGGAATCGTTTTGGGGTCTTGATGTCTGTACAAGAGGAAATGACACCTGATGAACTGGCAGTACAAGCTAGAGATATTTTGATAACTGCAGCCAAAGATTTATTTCCGACCAAGAAAAAGCAACTTAAGCCATGGATTATATCAGGCACATTAGAATTAATAAAACAACGAAGGGAACTGAAACAGAAAGGAGGTGAATCCGATAACAGCAGGATGAAGTATAAATCTTTAACTCGAGAAATAAGAAAGAACACAAGAAAGGACAAAAATCAATATAAACAAATCTGCTGTACCAGAATAGAGCAATATCATAAGACTGGAAGAGTTTACGAAATGTTCAAAGAAATGAAGGTATTGACAAGAAATGTTCAACCTCAATTGAATGTTATCTGTGACAAGATGGGAAATACCTTAATAGAATCTAGGCAAATTCTAGAAATATGGCAGGAGTACTGCAGTGGAATGTATGATATGAATGACAGTGAGGATATGAATGAGATACATGAACCAATGACAGCAGAGACAGAACCTGAACCCTCATTAGATGAAATTGCATAGGCAATAAAGAACCTGAAGAATGGTAAATCACCTGGATGTGATGAGATACCAGCTGAGCTAATTAAAGCGGTAGGAGAAGAAAGCAAACAATTCTATCACGCAGTATGTAGAAAGATATGGAAATATGGTATTTGGCCAAAAGATTGGAAGAGAACTATCTTCATTCCAATACCAAGAAAGGGCAACCTGAAATTATGCACCAACTATAGAACTGTTGCCCTGATCAGTCATGCAAGTAAAATTCTACTAAAAATCATAATGGGAAGACTTCGTAAGAAAATGGAGGAAGAAATTAACGTAGTTCAAACTGGATTTAGACAAGGAAGAGGAATAAGAGATCACATTCTCAATATGCACTTAATAATAGAGAAGTGCAGATAATTTAATGTAAACCTATTTTCATGTTTGTGGATTATTCAAAGGCATTTGACTGTGAACAACATCACAAACTTTGGGAAATCATGAGGAATATGGGCTTTCCACCACATGTAATACAATTCATAAGAGTGCTCTATCCAGACCAACAAGCAGCGGTTAGAATAGATAGCGAGACATCAGATTGGTTTGACATCAAGCAAGGAGTCCGTCAGGGATGTGTGCTGTCCCCCTATTTGTTTAACCTGTATAATGAGAAATGTAAGAGATGACATAAACAGGGAGCTATATGATGCACTAAATATTGGTGGTCATGACATACCAGAGATTCGGTATGCTGATGATACAGTATTGCTATCCACAACACAGACTGGTATAGAAAATATAATAGCCTCAGCCCAATTGAAAAGTGAAAATCACAACTTGTATCTCAACATTGCAAAAACAAAGAAAATGCATACAGATAAAACAACTATGGAGAAAGAAATATATACTAATGAGGAAAAAATTGGAGGTGGTGGTAAATTTTGAATATCTCAGGTCATTGATTACCAACAACGGTTACACAATGAAAGAAATTAAAAGACGACTATCAATTGCTCTTCAAAGACTAAAACAACTGAATAATTTATGGAATGGGACAGACAGAACTACACAAATTAGATTTTTAAGAGCATGCATCTTTTCTATTGCAACATACGCCTGTGAGACCTGGACACTTACTAAACAAGCTGAACAGCGCATAAATGTCTTTGAATATAAATGTTATAGACGAGTTCTAAGAATATCTTGGGTAAAGAAAAGAACAAATGCATCCATACTTCAAGAGCTGAATATTCAAGAAGGTTGGCTATTAAAGAGGATAAACCAAAGAAAATTGAAATATGTTGGTCACTTGAAACGCCATGAAAGTTTGGAGAGAACAATAATGGAGGGGTATATGCCTGGGAAGAGAGGAAGAGGGAGGCCAAAGAGAAGATGGGTGCAGGATGTGGCGGATGATCTCCAGATGGGTGTATCGGACGCGGGACATCTTGCTTATGATCGAGAGGTTTTCCGGAAGGTTGTTATGGGAGCGAGGTTCTGCAAAGGAGATGCTACTGAATGAATGAATGAATGAATGGTATTCTTTGCATTTTCCTCAGAAACCACATTTCTGCAGCCATCAGATGTTTTCAGTTTGACTGCACATTGTCCAAGTTTTACATTCATACAAAGAGCAGACTCTATGTATCCCCTCAACGCTCTTTTTCTCGTTTCAATTGACATCTGTTTATTGGTCAGAATGTTTTTCATCGCTAAAGGCTACTTACGCCATAGCGATTCTTGTTCTAATCTCTTCAAGGCATCCCCCATCAAATGTTATGACTGTTCCGAGATAATTGTACCGATTCACTTGTTGAAGAATATTCCCATTTACTTGTATATTACATTGTATTTCGTTCTTCCTAGTGACGATCATAACCTGTGTCTTTTTACAATTTAATTATAACCCCAGTTGCTCACTGTGTACAACAACCGCATCTACTAATTGTTGCAGATCCTGCGCATTGTCTGCAATCAATACTGCATCATCTGCATATCTAATGTTATTGATTTTTCGTCCTTTAATGATGATTCCATTTATATCTTCTACATTTCTGAAAATATTTTCACTGTATAGGGAAAACAGATCTGGAGACATTACACCTCTCTTAATAGGCTGATATTGTCCCTCTTCATTATCAATCCTTATGGCAATTTGTTGTTTCCAATATATGTTTTTTATAAGTCTGTCTTTCCCATCACTTTTTAGATCTGCAAGCATATCCACCATGTAGGTAGGAAATATTATGCATGCATACACCATATAGATTGAAAAAGGCGATAGATGAAAGGCTCAGAGAAGAACAAGCAGGCTTCAGACCGAAACGGTCATGCATAGACCACATTTTCACCCTCAGAATAATCATTGAAGACTCCGTAGAATTCCAGTCGAAATTAATCACCAACTTTGTCGACTTTCAAAAAGCCTTCGACAGTATCCACCGTCCTTCACTTTGGAATCTACTTAACATCTATGGTTTTCCTACCAAATATACCAACGTCATAAAATCTTTCTACAAAGAAACACGTTGCTGCGTAAGAACAGAAACAGGCAACTCTGACTGGTTCTCAGTCGAAACAGGAGTGAAACAGGGTTGTGTCTTATCACCGATGCTTTTTGGAATAGCTATCGACTGGGTCATGCGCAAATGCACAAACAACACAAATATGGGTATCCATTGGGTTGACAAAATTCTAGAAGACCTGGACTTTGCCGACGACATAGTGCTTTTGAGTTCAACACACCCGGATGCCCAAAAGAAAATAAACCACCTCCAAAATGTTTCAGGGCAAATCGGTCTCCAAATTAACACCACAAAAACAAAGACTATTGATCTTACCAACAGTTCAGATGACACCAAATTGAACAGCTACGTTCTTGAAAAAGTCAACAGCTTTACATACCTAGGAAGCAAAATGACATCTACAGGGGACTCAACACCAGAAATATCATCTAGAATCGCACTGGCATCTAGTGCCTTCAATAAACTGTCAAACATCTGGAAGTCAAAGACACTCAGCAAACACACAAAACTTAAAATCTTCAACTCTTGTGTGATTCCAGTGTTAACGTATGGATGTGAAAGTTGGAAATCAACGGTAGCTTTAGATAAAAAATTAGACAATTTTGAGAACAAATGTCTTAGAAGACTTCTAAACATCCACTGGACAGAATTCAGAACCAATTCGCAAATAAGACAAGAGACTAAGCAAGATACAGTATCCAATTTCATAAGAAGACGCCGTTGGAACTACATCGGCCATGTACTCAGAATGGACAAGTCAAGACTCCCCTACCAAGCCCTCATATGGTCACCAGTAGGGAAAAGAAAACGGGGAAGACCAAGAGAGACCCTGCATAGAACCATCATTAGAGAAGGCTCATTCAATGGCCAAGTAAATATCCAAAATCTACAACAGGTAGCAGCGAACCGCCAAGCATGGAGAGACAGGACTTCTGCCCTATGCGCCGCCTTAGGCTCAAGAGGAAAGACTAACTGACTAACTAATACACCATAGTGAACATACATGCACCACCAAATTACAATCATCAACCAATTTTTTTGTTACCAAGAATTAGACATCCTGCTTTCACAAATATACAGAGGACAACATGTTATCCTTTCAGGGGACTTCGATTTTGTACTTTCAGATTTAGATATTCTAGGGGGACAAAGGCAGAAATCAAGACACAATTAAAGAGAAGTGACAGGAATGGAATGCACCAATTGGACATAATACAGAATACCTTAGACACACACTATTTAACAGACGCTTTCAGACACAGACACCCTAATAATATTGCAACAATACACAATTATAGGGCTAACGAAAGATCAGCCAGACTAGATACAATATACTCACCTGCAACACACCACATAATACACACAAAACACATAAAAGAAACATTACAATACACAGATCACAAAGCACTAGCATATATAACTACAGACACTACAAACGCACTGCCCTCAATACGATCACCGCATTGGAAATTCAACAACACACTACACCAAAACACAGATTGTGTACAACACGTGACACACTTCATTCTCACATACACGAAAGTACACCAGCCGACAACATAAAACAATTTTGGGATCTACTAAAAACACAATACGTAATAGAATACAACAATTTGCATTCGGCATACATAAAGACAGACTATAACAAGAGCACATGATACAAACAGCAATACAACTCACAGAACAGTCAGCCAGGAATGCACTACACCTACACATACTAGAATCAGAATTAGAACAACAAAAGCAACATAAATTATGTGGTGATCTCCTTATAACTAAACACACTACGAAATCACAAGAAACTCCCAGCATACAAGACCTAACAATAGAACAAAAAATTCAACGAAACAGACACAAAGCAGCAATAACAAACATTCAAGGATACACACAAACAGAGGCAACACATATATAGATAGACAGCTTTGTATGGTTTGGTTAAAGCTTATGCCCCAATACAGGAGAACGAGCAGAAGAATAAGGAAACATGAAGAAGGCAAGTTTAGTTCAGCAGTTTGATATTGGTAATTAAGATCAGAAAAATTCAAGCAAAAGATATATTTCAGAAAATGAATGCCTGGAAGAGACTAATTAAAGTAGAACATTATTTGCAACTATAACAAAGAGACAAGCAGCTTTCTTTGGCCATGTGATCAGAAGAGAGGGATTGGTAGACATCGTGACGACTGGACAGATCAGTGAGAAAAGAGGCAGAGGCAGACCGAGAGAAATGGTACCGGATGGACTGAGACGGTGGCAGAGTTGATACAAAGAACCGAGATGACACTGGCGATCGTGTGAGATGATGAAACATGCCCTTCTACTCTTATCAGCGTGGCACATGATGATGATAGTTAAAGAAAAGACACGCGGAAGTAGATTTGGGTCGCCTGCCTTCTACTCTTACCTCCAGTATTTGTTGGTACCGGAGTGCCGTGTTTTCCAATCCCCGATGACAAAGAAGGAAAATGTGCTTTTTCGTTAACCCACAAGATTTCTATTGTAACTATGTAAATAAAGGATCCACGGGCCTAAATATATCTCATTTTTGA
Source organism: Cepaea hortensis (assembly GCA_963921405.1). NCBI lineage: Eukaryota > Metazoa > Mollusca > Gastropoda > Stylommatophora > Helicidae > Cepaea > Cepaea hortensis. Next base: position 36,931 of record CAWUFQ010000651.1, read on the forward strand.
ATACTGGTTCATGATGATCATATTAATATGTGGTTGTAGTGTGTTGTCCTTTATATCTGTGAGGTATTCTTTGGATGGAAAGGAACAAGTGAAACTAAAGATGGTAAAAAACAAAAAAACATAAATGATGGCAATTATACTAAGAATGACAGCGGTACACATTAGGAACATAGAACTATCTGTGCAATGCTACTACACTTAGGCAGTCTTGGTTCGTCATCTCACACCGTCGCCAGAGTCTATGGCCGGATCTCTGTTTTTGTCTCGATTATGCTAAGCCATCCTGACATATATCTCTTCGTTTAATATCATCTTTTCCCGTCAAGTTTGCTAGTGGTCACTAAGTTTTCAATTTGTTTTTTTAATTTAATCGTACCAGGATTTTAAAAAATAACGGGATGTCTGCGTTCAATTTTTCTAATCTGTTTTTAATTTGTTTCTTGAAAGACATTCCCATTCGTTTGTCTCTCCATCCATGGCATTCTTTGCAATTTCATCAGAAATCTCCTTTCCACTGTCATAAGATGTTTCCTGGCTTTTCTGCGGAAAGCTGTAGAAATGTAAACAATA
>CAWUFQ010000651.1:42500-70000 GCA_963921405.1 Cepaea hortensis
AGGTGTGAAGATATCTTTCCCCCTTCTGACTAAGCCCAGTTAAATAACATCAGGCCCATAGGTCGATAACAACTTCCCAGCTTATAGCCTCCTACATCTTTGGGTTTCACGGTAATGAGAAATGCAAGTGGTTCTCGCTCGTCACATGAGTGCTTGACAAGTACTGTTTTCAACCTCGACACCAGATAATGATTGAAACATACTAATGTCAACATATTCATTAAAGGAATCAAATTAAAGCTCTGTTCAAGAGAAAGTTCTCTGTCTGAACAATAATTCCCTAAAATACTCCATTATTGAGATAGTTCATCGAATGCATTGTTAATTTGCTTCAACCAGACTGATCCACTACGCTGGCTTGCACAATACATTCCGCCATGTCTGTTGAACACTTAATCTAGGTCATAGTACACACACAGGCTTGCTACACAGCTAGCATGCCTGTTTAACTAACAGCTGGTGTCCGCTGACGCTAGCTCAACGTGTAAATATCGGTCAGAGCACAGGATACAGCACAACTGGCCGACCTGGTCAAGAATTGACTCACCACTGAAATACAAACTATAGTTAAGCGACGCCAGGTATACAAGGGTGTTACCTTTAAAGTTTAGGAACAACTATGCAACAGACATGGACCCGGTAGGTACATCAAGCTCTGGGCTGTAGGTTCCTTCTGGAGCCCCACAAGTACAACTTGCCACAGCTGGTCAAAGACACGGCCCCTCATCTCAAGGACACCAATGCCACCACTGTAGATAAATCTATAATTCCATATGAATTGCATTGATTACAGCTGGCGGACACGGCCGTGAAAGGATGGCTTTAACAACCTCTGTAGAGAAATATCCGGATCCTCGTGATGTCAATCATACAGCTTGCTATAGAAGCGGCCTCCTTTCTTGATGACTGGCTACCGAATTGCTTCGTCGTGTCAGGTCTTAAAGAACACACTCCCGGAACTGCCAAAAACTTCCGAGCATTACCTCACGAAAGTGAAGGCAACCCAGCATTCCCCGAGTTTTAGCAGAGTGTGCGAATTACAACAGAACAGATCTACGCACACTCAAAGAGTTGAGTTATGATTCTCGGGACCCCCGTGAAAGTTCATGACAATCCAGATTCATAACATCTCTAGGACCCAGAAGACGGTCCCAAATCATTTACTCGGAAATCCCCCTCTCACCCGCCATAAAATGTGGCCTAGCCGCTGAGACGGGGTGGGGCAGAGTTGGTACTGTGTTGTCCCGTCTGAGACGCACTTGTGCTTCGCGACAATCACACAAGCTAAATCCACGTTTACAGCCCAACCGACACTGGGTGGATGATGAGGCGGGTATCACACCAGCTACCATATACTTTCCAAGACATGTCCTATTACTCATCCAGGGAGCCCAGGTCAAGTTTAAAGGTTCGCAACGATGCGGATTCGAACTCTTGACCATTGTGCCAGAGGATGAATGTCTAGCTCCCATATTACTGCCGCTGTCCAGATCTCATTACCACCGTGCCAGAGGATGAACGTCTAGCTACTAAACTAATTCCGCTCCCCAGAACTCCAATGTATATCATTAATTGCCTATATGTGCATTGTAACATGCCAATCTCCAAATAGTCCACACCGTGAGGCTTTCATAATAATGTCTGTCCACAGCCTTCTGGCTCGTATGCCTCCAGTAATGTATGATGCTTAAGTTCCTCCATGCCATGATGTTAAACTATCCAGCATCTTCTTGCTTGGTCTTCCTGCCTGTTCTCCTCTTCACAACTTCCTTGATCATAGACCAGCTGCCAATCAAGGCTTAGGTCCTGGTCTGTCCTGCCATGTCCGTTTGTCGTTAGGTTGCATTTCCTCGCACCAGGGTAACGCTTGTACCCTCCCAATTGCGCTACTCCAGCCGAAACCGGTGGCACAATGTGGGGTGTCGAGTTTGGAAAGCGCCGCCCAACATCCGGCGCTAACAGAAAGCAGCTAGTACCGTCTACTGTCATACGGCAGCTCAGCCATATCTATTAAGACCTGACCAACAACATCCGGTGCTAACAGAAAGCAGGTAGTACCGTCTACTGTCATAAGGTAGCTCAGCCATATCTAGCTAAGACCTGACCAACAACATCCGGTGCTAACAGAAAGAAGGTAGTACCGTCTACTGTCATAAGGTAGCTCAGCCATATCTAGCTAAGACCTGACCAACAACATCCGGTGCTAACAGAAAGCATGTAGTACCGTCTACTGCCATAAGATAACTCAGTCATATCTATCAAGACCTGACCAACAACATCCGGCGCTAACAGAAAGCAGGTAGTACCGCCTACTGTCATAAGGTAGCTTAGCCATATCTAGCTAAGACCTGACTAACAACATCCGGTGCTAACAGAAAGCCGGTAGTACCGTCTACTGTCATACGGTAGCTCAGCTATATCTACTAAGACCTGACCAACAACATTCGGCGCTAACAGAAAGCAGGTAGTACCGTCTACTGTCAAAAGTTAGCTCAGCCATATCTACTAAGACCTGACCCACCACATCCTGCGAAAACAGAAAGCAGGAAGTACCGTCTACTGTCATACGGTAGCTCAGCCATATCTACTAAGACCTGACTAACGTACAATACAAATATCACGGCTGTGTACAAGAGATGAGTATATACACATATGCCGGCTTCGTGGCGGAGGAGTTACGGACGCAGTTCGTGATCCCGCATACCCGCATTCGAAACGCAGCTGCGGGCGATTTAGCAGTAGACCGCCTTGCGTTGTTTCTTTTTAAAGAATTGGTATGGGTGCCGGTCGTTCAGAAAGCAATGGCAAACTACTGAACATAACCTTGCCAAGAGATCACAACTGCAGAGGGTGCTGGGGTTGACTGCGACATTCTGTGAAGGAAATGCAACTAACATTACTTATATACACATTTAGTTGCATGTCCTTTACAGAACGTTGCATTCAGCCACATCATTTATTGGCTATTTGTGATGTACTAGGCACTTTTGATCGCGGTTGGCTGGATGGTATTAGAATGAGACACTCTCTTGTCTGAAACCCACAAGGCAAAGACAATAGCGGGAGACCGACATATACATGGAGAAGAGAATGATATAGGTGAGCAATAATGGGAGGAGATGAAGTGAGCTGAAGGAGACAGCAACAGATAGGACGGCTTGGCATGGTTTGGTTAAGGACTATGTCCCAATAGAGGAGAACGGGCTGAAGGAGAAAGAAAGAAGAAGGCGGTAAGTTTAGTTCAGTTTATTGCCATTAGAGATTAAGAGTAGAATAGTTCAAGCAAAAGATGTATTTCAGAAAATGATTGCCTGGAAGAGATTAGTGAAAGTAGGACATTATATACAATTATTCAAAACGATACAAACAGTTTGCTTTCATCATGTGATAATAACAGAGGCGTTGGAAAACATTGTGACGACTGCAAAGATCAATAAAAACAGAGACAGGAGCAGACCGAGAGAAATGATGCAGGATGGAATGAGACGATTGCATGGAGGAATATCATCAGCAGAGTTGATCCAGAACACACATGACCGAGATCACTCTGGTGATGGTGTGAGATGGTGAAACATGACTTCCTATTCTTACCCACATGGCACATGATGATGATGATGGTTTTTTAGTTTTTATTTTATTTATTTTATTTTTTGTTTGTTTTTAGGACACCACGTGGGAGATCAGGCTCGCGTACTTTCATAGCTTTCCTATTTTTTTTCTTCTTTTAATCGAAGTGCCAACATATTGTTAATGTGATCGAAGTATTTAAGGTGTCCCCTTTTTATTTATATCATTAACTCTCTTTTTATTCCCAGCGTCTCTAGAACCTCTGTATTTGGTTGATTTTGATTCAGTCAAATGCGGCATATTCTTCTGTATATCCACATCTCCAGCGTTTCAATTCGAATGTCTGAGAATAGAGGTGGAGGCGGTTACCGCAGCTTTCCGCTGGTTGTAGAACAAACTGTATACGCATGTCATTACTGTAACTGATTCACTAAGCATACTGATAAAGGTGAAGGCTGGCATGCTTTGTGCAGAATGGCATGCATAGATTTAGAGGTCGCGGGTTGTGAGCATTCGCTGGATCTTTTCTCCAGGACACTCTGGTGTGGTTGGAAATTAACAGACAGGGAGATTGGCTGGTGCTGCATCATTAAGGGGTGATGTGATGTATGATACGGCAGATGTGGTGAAGGCCCTCTGGGAGCATGTGAATAATGCAGAATAACAGATAGACTATCATCATCTAGAGAGAATGCGGCAGTAAGGGGTGGTCAGAGGATCTGGTCGACAGTCATCACTCAAAGGTAAAGCAAGACGGACATACAATCAGCTTGCAACTGGTGCCATAGTATTGAAACTCTTCGCTGGCTGTTGAGGATGACAAAGACCTTTGACTAATGAGGTCTCGCCTCCTTGTGTGCTGGGTAGTTCGGTGAACTTTTGTCCCTGACTGTGGTAATATTTCCCAATCCCCGATGACAAAGAAAGAAAATGTGCTTGTTCATTTACCCACATGATGAGTATTGTAAATATGTAAATACATGATCTATGAGCCTAATAGCTCTCATTTTAAATACTGGTTCTTAACGATCATATTAATACATTTTTGTAGTGTACATATATCTGAGAGGTATTCTTTGGATCGAAAGGAACTAGTGAAATTAAAGATAGTAAAACATAAATGATGGCAATAATACTAAGAATGATTGATAGAGGACAGTGGTACATATTAGGAATATAACCATCTATGCAATGCTACTACACTTAGGCAGTCTTGGTTCGCCATCTCACACCGTCGCCAGTGTCTATGGCTGGGCCTCTGTTTTTGTCTCGATTACGCTAAGCCATCCTGGCTTATATCTCTTCGTTTCCACATCTTCTTTTCCCGTCAAGTTTTCTAGTGGTCACTACGTTTTCAAGTTTATGATTCATTGTGCCATGATTAAAAAATAAAATAAAAATGGACTGTCTGCGTTTAAATTTTCTAAAATGTTTTTCATTTGTTCCTTGAAGGACATTCTCATTCTTGTCTGTCCATCAGAAATCTAATTTCCACTGCCATTAGATGTTTCCTAGCTTATTTGCGGTAGGGCTGTAAACAATATAAAATAATACCAAGTAGTGCAGTTTTACAGAACACAATGCCACAAAACAAAGGACGTTGCGACGACTTGCCTTCATCAGCCAGGGACGACCAGGGAGGTCAGATCCATGATAAAATTACGACCAGATACAGATTCGAACCCATGACCACCGAGCAGACAGGCCAGCATCTAGCCACTACGCCAGCTCGGCTTCCGTGTTTAAAGAATACTTACAATTGAAAAAAGACAAGCTTTCTTGCGTATTGTGGAACATTCTAACGAAATATTTGTGTCCATAGATTTGAGATCTTGTACAGATGAATGGACTCTTTGTTCCAAGAGAAATAACTCACACTATAGGAATAGAAACGTTTGATTGTAGCTTCTGACAATAAAAACTTAATGTCTGAATAGGATACCTACAATTCCTATACATATGCAATTTTTGAATGCAAACCGCATTTAATGTCTGCAGGGTATTATGTATAGAATAATAAATAGTATGCAGCCATTACAAAAACAATTATAGAATTTTGATGCATTTGATGTCTGGAATCTTATTGTATTTGCAAATGTAAAGGAAAACACACAATGCACACTGTGAATACATGTTGTTTTGTACGAAACAAAACCACATTAAAAGGTAGACATTAATTCAAACTAGAAGAAATGGACATAAGAACATAACACTTATTTCAAGGGGCATTACTAAAATTAGTATAACTGTATTATGCGATTTACATATTTGTAGTATTTATCATAATCTTTTATAAACATTTTCATAGCAATTTGTGTCAGTTATATGCAGCATAAATAATGGGATAAGAATTTTTAGTCATCTTCAAAGTTTGTGTTAGAGTAATAATAAATGGCATTCAGTCATTACACAAACAAGTATAGAACATTGCTGCATTTTATGACTGGGATCTTGTTGTATTTGTAAATATAAAGGAAAACACACAATGCATTTTGCGATTAAACACTGTTTTGTACGAAATAAAACCTCATTAAAAAGTAGACATGTAATTAAAATAGAGCATGGGGACGTAACAACATTACATTAATTTCAGGGGACATAACTAAATGTGGTATAACTTGTTTATACCATTTACATAATTATAGTATTTCTCTTATTCCGTGTTAACATTCTTATAGAAATTAGCAAAATAAATATACCTTTTAAATAGTGAATAAGAATTTTAAGTCATCTTTAAAGTTTATGTAAAAGTGGTGAACTTCATGAACATTACAATTTTATATCGCAATTTATTACTTTTCCTTCATACTACATATGATGTTTTTCATCTTTCAATGTTGCCAGGGCCGTTTTACATATAATAACTTTTTGTCCGGCCTGTAAAAGGCCAAGATTTAAGAAAGCAACATAATGGCTGACAATCCTACCAAACCTGATCTGGGACTATTGGAATATCAATCAATCGCGTACCATAGCGAGGACGCGTACAACAGAGTACCATTGGATTTTTTAATGCTTCAGCTTCTTGAACTAAAAGTAAGCCTTTCCTCCTTAGTTGGATCGCTGCAGCTCTCTTCCAACAGAAAGTAGTATTTAGATGTGGCAGTTGGACTTCGGAATCAACAACAATATATCCTGGCCTACCACAGGGATCACCATTATCTCCGGTACTGTTCAACGCCTACACAGTGAGAATCATCAGTGAGCAGATCACTGGACCTGGCAGGACATTGTCATATGCCGATGATGTTTTAGTGTATCGTCAGGGTAAGGATAGAGAGCAGGTTGCTGTGGAACTACAAACCAAACTCAATCGCATAAGTACTTGGTGTGATGAAGCTGGGGCAATGGTCAACCCAACAAAGGCAACAGTGGCTTGGTTCTCGTTGAATAATCATATTGTCAACACTCTAACACCAACTGTAAAGCTGTGTTCAGAGACTATGGAAAGAACGCAGGCAATGTATTACCTGGGGATACGGTTTGATCGAAGCTTTGCTTATAATTAGCACATAGACAAGGTGATAACAAAGGCCAAGCGGGGTTTGGCTGCGATGCGGGTGATGGCGGCAGCAAACTGTGAGCAGCGCCATCTATGTCTTCTGTACGAGGGGCTGGTCACTTCTGTTTTTGAGTATGCAATGGCAATCCTGACTCTCAGCCGTAATCAGATAGAAAGGATGGAAAGGATACAGAATGAAGCTATGCGCATTATTCTTGGATGCACAAGAGATACAGCATGCAGGGCGTTGCGCTACCTTCTTGATTTTCCAACAATTGAAGAGAGAATACAAGTTTGCAGGGCACGCGCCTACCTCAGAGTTAACGCAAACACACAACATCCACTGCATAGGGAAATTATGAAGGCGAAGGGCAGCAGGTTAAAAATAGAACGGTCATGGATGGGTCAAGCCAAAGACATTCTTCAACAGGTGTGGTCACTTGAGGACTTAGAACCTGGCGAGGAGTTTGTACAAGTGCCAACAGATTTCTGCACATCCTTTTCAGTTTGCATCCAACTAGATAGGAAATGCAGACAAGAAAATCCGGCTGCTGTGGAGGCTGAAGTACAAGCGTTGATTTTCGAGAATTCGCTAGACGGTGATGCTGTCTTCTACACAGATGGGTCGGCCGTCCGACATGTGAGAAGCTCATGGGCCTTTACGGCTCGGTCCGGAGGGAGAATTGTGATGGAGGACTCTGGTGCATTTGCTGAAACACAAGTAGCCTGACTATGGAAGTAATGGCAGTAAGTAAAGCAATAACATGGCTCGAGACACAGACATTCACTAGGGCTTGTTTCCTTAGCGACTCAATGAACATGATCAAGAGGATAGAGGAGGGGTCGATCCGAAGAGAATGGTTGCTGCCTCTGAAGCGGTCTCGGCTGGCAAAGATTAGTTTCATCTTCGTGCCAGGTCATGCGGGAGTACAAGGAAATGAGTGGGCTGACAAGCTCGCAGGTGAGGCTACTGTGGAGGTTGGACGCACCATGGACCAGACTGACATTCTGAATGCTCTACGAGAAGTAAGACTTTTGCGTGAACGAAGTGATGACTGTGAATCTACAACCATGGCCAGACTGCGAGAACAGCAAATTAAAAGAGGGGTGGCCAAACAAGAACACTACGCAGGAAGCCAAAGAAGATTGATAAACCAACACAGAACTGGCGTCGTTAGCCGCTACACGCTGCGGGATTTGCTGAGGAGGGTATCCGAGCATTTATGGACTGAATGGTTCGATGTGCAATGAGGATGATCTGTCGACTAATTAACTAACTAACTAACTAACTTAATAAATCATTCAGGTGCGGTCTTCAATGGCTGCAATGGATCTCCAACACGGTCTGTCTCTCACCTTGACTGTACATTCTGTCAGGCTGATGTTCGTCCATCTTTTGATGTTATCCTCCCACTTGTATCGTTGTCTACCTCTTACTCGCTTGCCCTCAACCTTGCCTTCCAGTATTGTTTTTATAAGAGTATAATGTCTTTTAACATGGCCAAAATATTTCACTTGTCTCCTCTGTATTTCTTTCATCATCTCTCTCTTAATTCCCAGTTTTTCTAGGACCTCTGCATTTGATTGTTTTTGTTTCCATGAAATAGAACCTATTCGTCTGTACAGCCACATCTCATGGGCTTCTATTCAACTTTCTAGTTGCTTGATCAATGTCCAGGCTTCCGAGCCATACTGTAGCGTTGAATATACGTAGCATTTGACATTTCTCATTTTAAATGCGTTATTAATCTCTCTAGATGTTAATACTGATTTCATGTCGTTGAAAGCATTTTTGGTCATTACTATTTTCTTTTTTATTTCCATTTCACTTCTGCCATCATCTGTTATTATATGTCCAAGATAAGAGAAACCTGTTACTCGTTCTAGTATCTGTCCGTTTACTGTGATGTTCATTGATGACCTTTCCTTTTCACTGCTAATTATCATAGTTTTTGTTTTTTAGATGTTAATATCTAAGCCACATTCTGCACTGTGCCTGTTTACTTCTTCCACTAGGTCTTGCAACTCTTGTTCACTTTCTGCTAGTAACACGGTATCGTCAGCATATCTAAGATTATTTAAGATTCTTCCATTGATGTTGAGTTCAGGCATTTCAACTTGTTTAAAAATTATTTCTTTGTATAGGCTGAAGAGGCTCGGGGACAATACACATCCCTGCCGTACTCCTCTTTTTATCTCTATAGGCGACGAAGAGTTATTACCGCATCTAACAGACGCCACTTGTTCCCAGTAAGAGTTACAAATAAGTCTGATGTCCTTTCCGTCTACTCCTATATCTTGAAGGCACGTAATTGGTCATTCATGTTGTACTCTATCAAAAGCTTTCTTGTAGTCTATAAAACAAACATATATACTTTTTTGAACTTCTATATATTTTCAATTAACATCCTCAAAAAGACAATTGCTTCTCTGGTGCCGCTGTTTTTGCGGAACACAAATTGTTCTTCAGCTACTTCCTGTCACATAAAAACTTGATAGTTTCGATCGATGACAGAAAGTCGCGACAACTGTCTGCACACAGTAGGCATTTCTTTACTGTAGTTGCTCGAGAAGGGACAATAGCGCCATCCGTCTGCAAGGCGGTAGTCAGCCTTTGACGTGGTAGACGGAATGTCTGGGCAGACGTCGGATGGGTCTTGTGATGTGGGGAAATTATTCTCAAGTTCACAGGCGAGCAAGACTTTCTGTTGTACGGGAATCAGATTCCCAGATGAAAGCAAAATAGACGGCGGGTTGATTCCACCCAGTCTAAAACAGAGGTAGAAAACCAGAATCTGGACTGTCTAGCGTCTAGACTTTTGGGTGACGTCACTAAGCCCCGAATTAAACCCAGTTAAGGTAAACAAATTTGGGTTAGTCGACCAAAAGTTATGAAGTGCTAAGGATCGGCGCAGTATTCCTAGTTGTGTTTATAGAGAGAGACTATAGTGTCAGTTTGTTGATGAATATCGGCGGACATCGAAACAGTCTGTGATTTTATAGTCTCCATCTACAACAGGAATAGCATATGGTATTCTATTAAACATATCTAACTTAGAATATTATTAGGAATAGAGTACAATATAAGTGCGGTGATAGAAAGTATTATAGGAGCGTCGGCACTAGTAGCCTATTGTGTAGCTTACACTAGCTTGTGTGATATATCATTTAACTCAGGGAGTTAAGGACAATGTAGTGGAATAATATTTAGAAAGATTGAGGATGGTTGGGAGGGATGAAGGGAATGTGAAATGGTAGGATCTTCCAGTAGGGCATCTGCTTAGTTTCTACCCGTTTCCTTTAATCTTTCGTTGTCTTACCATGACTCAGACGAATGTGATGAGCTATTTGGCCGTATGACAGAGTTCGGTTCTCTGTTATAGATCTGAGTGCTGCTATCGGCCTACACTCACCTAATTAAGGTCAGAATTGAGTTGCTCTCACCAGGGTGTTCTCTATTCAACAGGTTCCACTCGATGGTTCTATATGTTCCACCAGTTACCACCAGCTAGAAGAAAGTAATGACTCGTGTATTGTGGGCAGAGTTTACTGAGAGGCTTTTGCACTGGGCCCATAACCCAGAGGGTCTGCAGGAACCTGGCCTCTGCTGAGCAGGAAAGGATGATGTTTCCAAAGTGATAGTACATCACAGTAAATTAAAGTCATTGACAATAACTCCAGTACCAGGAACACTATTCCATACATAACTACCTCGAACATTAACATTATGTGTTAATATGGGGAAAATCTTATAACTAGTGACATACGAACTTTTAGGTTTTCCCAAGTGACATTAACGATATTTGTAAGATTCTCTGATCAACGAACATTTAATGAACAGAGTAGATTCACAGTGTGTGCTAGAGTGCAGACCAATATTTGACAGTGTCTATCATTGATGACCAAGCATTCTGATTGTTCGAGAGATATCGGAGAAAGTCGTCGCGTGGCCGGAGAAACATCCTTTGGGTGAGGTTTTCTGTCCGGAATATATGGTGCTGTTGTGTGCTCAGCACAGTGATGCAACTGACTTTGCTCCTGATTCACTGGTTTGATTCTACTAGCACATTAGAGTAGACTACACACATTCTACACATTACATACACACAATTCTCATTTACATACTCTTTGCTTTAATAAATTATTTTGTATTTATTTCTTGAAGCTAGAGTTGTGGAGGATGTTGTGTTGGGGAAGAATGAGAGGGGGAATGATCCAGTGGTGAGTGAGGGTAAGAAATAGGTGTCTATAGACTGAAGGAGTGTTGTGAACGGATTCTGGTGGATTCTCCAGAATAATGATATTGGGTTAAATAAAATGTGGGTGTTGATTCCCCTCACTCCAGGGACGACACTAAAGTAATAAAGTAAAGTATTACTACGACATTATTGGGGGTTAGTCCGGGATCTTATGACAGCGGGATCTCTGGTAGACGGGATCTTTTGACAGCGGGATCTCTTAACAATGGGGTCTTTTGACACGAGATTTCTCGACACGGGATCTTTAGTTAGAGGACGGAGATATCATATTAGTGAGGATGAAGCTAGAGTGAATGTGGATAGGGGTTAAGACACTCTTCACACGTCTGCATAAATCTATGGTCCTAATTCTGCTCTTGTCACTGAGTGATTGTGTTGTGTTGTGATGTGTGTTATTATATATATAGATACATTTTAATTAGTACTTATTTATATATTTGTTTTGGAGATAAATTGTACTCAACCTGCTGACTTACTGTGACATATTTACCAACCATCATTTTCAGTGCGTCAACAATTTCGCACCACGAACCAGAGAGTCACACACTTGAACGCATCATTTAGAATCTTAACTCCAGTTGACACTTTAGATAGAAGGATGTCATCTAATAATAGAAAACTACAGCGTCTGCAACTAACAAAACGAGTGGTAGGAAATGGTCACGTGATTTAAATTTAACCCAAGTGAGCGTCTCTTTCCCCAATACCCGCGCACTCTTAATTCTGAAGCCTGACGAACGGTCAGATAGTTTGTGGGACCTGTCCTTTTCTGAATGCAAAGACTGCAATTTGATTCAAGAACTGAGGTAAGCTTGACAATCCTCATATCAGTGTGATACCCAGACATGTGCAACGGAGGTATCCAGTGTTGTGTGTTAAAATTAAGTGTATTAGTGATAAAATAAATCTCTGAAGTGTAAAATTGACGACTGCTACTTCTGGCTACACTGAGCCATTTTCCCGGCGAAACCGACACCTCAAACTTTCTCAAAACTGCAAACTCCGATATTCTTCACTACAACTATTGACTTTACTATATGCATCCTACATCAATCTATCACAGGAAAATGTTTGAGACGAAAATTCAAACGCATGTTAATGCATTACGTCAAAAATCACTTTGAATTGTTTCTGCAGACAGGTCAGTTTGAGCACATACTGCCTCACTTGAAAACGTACATATTTCTGTCTATTTGCAATCTAAGAGGCTGAGAGATGGATTATATCTTTTCTTTCATCTTTACGCATTTAAATAATAGTAGTTGATAGTAATTGATTGTATTTGTATGACAGATTTTAATTAGTCAAAGCACTCACTAACCGCATTTGCCTAGAAACAGGTTACGCTTCAAAAGACGCCATTGTGATAGAAGGCCTGGTTAATCTGTCGAGACCACAAGGTGAATAAAACCTCGGTCTATTGTCAACTAGTGATCACCAACAGAATGCACATGATGAGCACTGGTGATAGTGCTGGTAGAATAAAAATAAGATGAAGAGAAGGAGGGAATTAGAAAGGGGTACCTTATGTAATAACCTTTTTTCTAATGGATTGTTGTCATGATCTTGTATAGATTACTTTGGTAACAAATACACATCAGATATTCTGTATGACAGACATGCATAACAATAAAACATTTGGTGAGTTAAACTCATATTAACTACTGATGATGGAGGGGGAAATGGTACAAACTATGAAAACCCCACACAACAGAAGTTAATTCAACACAATACTCAACACAGCACTCCACCCAACACCACAACAACAACAAGAACAGGAACATGATTGATAATGGGAAGAAGAAGAAAAATAGTTGATTTGGGAGGTACAGATAAACATTTAAACACGCCATGCAACACTGAAAGAGATGATGAAGATGTAATGTATGTCATTTGTAAAAATGCCTCTTGTCCTTGTCTTGATCTTGCATTATTTGCTTGACTTCAATGGCCCAAGGAACAACACATCCTCAATCTTATCTCTGTCTGATTGCACACTTCTCACTGAACCAAAAATACACTGAGAGAATGCATACAGCAGGTACCATCTGATGACAGGTGCATGCAGTGAAATGATGTCTGACCCCACACAAATTAACACAACAACACTTCTTCTGATCTTATTCTTTCTGTTATGTTGTTCTCATACTTATGACATGCTGCAAAAATTACTTTGGTAGGATTGTACATACCTCTGTTAATTTTAATCAGTGATGTCCATGGTGGAAATCCAAACCAGACAAGAGGGAGGCAGATGAAAGAAGATGTCCCAAAACATGAGATGGAAGAGACCTCAGGCCCTGACCAGAGAATGAGAAGCCTTCAGAGTAGCTTTGGCACAGACTGAATGGGATACTAAAGAACACACATGTATCAATAACTACTAAGAAAGCACTTTACAACACAATCTTCCTACCAACTCTGTGCTACCAATGCCAAACCTGGACAATGACAGAAAAAGAGAAAAGAAAAATCACAACAACAGAAATGAGGTTCCTGAGAAGAATACTCAACGTATCAAGAAGAGATAAGATCAGAAATGAAGAAATCAGGACTAAAGTGGGGGTTAAAGCTGCTCTAGATTTTATTAGAAAGCAGCAAGTCAAATGGTTTGGCCATGCAAGTAGGCTACCAGTCAACAGCATGCCACAACAAGCAATGATGTACAGACCAGATGGAAACAGAGGAAGAGGCCGACCACGTAAACGTTGGACGGAGGGAATAACAGAATCCATGGGAATGTCGATATACAAAGCCCATAACCGGGCACTCTCACGAAGTTTATACTTCACCTCGACACCGCAAGGTACAAGAGGAACATGATGAGATGAGATGAATGGGATCCAGCAGTCGATGGACCCAGGCTCCACTCACTCCACCAACTCATATGTGACATTTCATCTGTTTACACCCAAAAACCACACAGAGAACAGATTACAACACACCCATACTTTTTATAGAGTACTAGGATTTATCAGAAAAACTTTAGTCTCACATTAAGATGTTTTTCTATCAGACATTGTGATCATTTGATTATTATGTTTATTGATGGACTGATTATTGACCATGATTTGCATTGCCACATGTGTAACTATCACCATGACTGATGTACCTAAATGTGTCATGATCAATCAATAGGCCAAAAGAGAATCAGGCCAGTCAATAAATTTATACAATGTATTGAAGTTCCTAATTTCATTACAGTCCATCCTGTCTGTTGACATCTCTGTCTTATTTGTGTGAACAAGTCATCAATGTGATTCATTGTTTGTGAAATAATTACTTATCTGACAAAATAACTCAAAAATGAATTCAATAACCCAGGAGTAAATTAAGACTCTGGATCTTTAAACTGTTCATGACCCATGTTTCCTTGCACCTGGTTCACCCTGATGAAATCTTTTTTAGATATTTTCACAGATTGAATGGGGGTTCGAGAGCTATTATATTGCAGGTGAAAAGGGGCATAGTCAGATCTATTTGTTCATTGGTTTTTTCCCAGAAAAAAAGGACCATTTACTCCTAGACAAAGTAAACAAAAATGAGTCTGTAAAAGATCAAGGGTCGTATTCTTGGTTTATGTACACATTAGAAGTGGATGGGGCCCAGTTTCCTTTAACAGAAATTGGTCATGCAAATCAGTGATTACCAGTCCATTCAGAATATACGACACTTACCTCTCTGAGAAATGGCGACTCCTAAACTAACTATGGCAGAACTAAGGACAAGGGGGGGGGGGAGAAATGGGCTTGTCGGGTTCTGCACTAACAGATTACAAACAGGAGGTGGAGGGAGATTATCGTCAAGCAGAAAGGGAAGATCGGAAGGCCAAGATGGAATTGAGAAGGCTGGAACTTGAAGAAGGCAGCTAAGAAACTGGAAGCAGAGCAAGATGCTAAGAAACATGAAGCTGAGCAAGCCACTAGAAGGCTGGAAATTGAAACTGAGCAGGCAGCTAGGAAACTTGAAGCTGAGCAGGCAGCTAAGAAACTTGAGGTTGAGCAAGCTTCTAAGCAACGGGAAGCTGAACAAGAGGCTCAGAAAAGGGAGAACGAGTACCGGATGCGGGAACTCGAGCTTAAGAGGCAATCTAGTGGGGAAACTGAGGGAGCAGTGGGAGGTTCCTCTCTCCCTGGCTCAACCCAATTAGGTGGACATAGTTACCATGCTATGAAGTTCCCACTAGCGATCTACGAGGAGGACAAGGAGAAGATTGACCAGTACCGTCAACGCTTCGAGGCTATGTCGGTTGCTATGGGTCTGGATCGTGACAAATGGAATCTTAAGCTATCCCATGGATTACGCGGGACCGGTTACGAGGTTTATTCTCGCGTGCCGCCAGGACACGAGAACAATTATGACGAGTTGAAAACGGCTCTGCTGAAACGATTCGAGGCTACGTCACATACCTACCGGAAAAAATTTCGAGGAGCGAAACGAGAACCGGAGGAGTTGTTTGCCGCCTCTAGTCTGCGTATGAAAGCCTATCTCCATAAGTGGATGGATTTGGCTGGGTTTGCACATGACTATGAGAGTCTGGAAGAGCTCATGGTAGTCGACCAGATTCAAAAGCAAATGTCGAAACCTCTCAGGACATTCTTGAGAGAACAAGGGGCGGAACGTATCGACATGGTGACGAAATTGGCAGAACGGTTCGTCGAGGTACATGGGGAGGCAGCAGAAAACCTTTCTACCAACACCAAAAGTTAGGAAAAACATAACCTAAAGAAAGCCAAAATCACGGGAACTAAGAAGGTGGAACCATTTGTGAAAACTTCAGAGGAGAGTTTGGAGAAGACGAAGGAGGGAAGCAAGAGCACCTCGAGTTCTACCCAAAAACGACCGTGGTCGGAGAGGTGGTGTTCGATTTGTAAGTCGCCCTCTCACAATACGAGGGAATGCAAATCGAAGGCTAAGAGCCCTCACTTCGCGGCATGTCAAGTGACTACAAAGGAGGTGGACACTGACAATGCTAAGGTCGGCAAGGAAGCTCGCCACCAGGAGAGCTCACTAAAGTCTGGCACTAGAAAATCTAGGACACGGAAATGGTGCAAACACTGCAGGTCGAATACGCACAATGCTATTGACTGCAGGGGAAAGTGAGGAGACTCTCAATTCGTCGTGTGCCCCGGGAAACCTAAGGTGGAGCCCACCAAACAGGACGAGGCCGAGGAAGAGACTCCAGACCAGGATAAACCACCTGTAGTGGAATTGATAGAGGTTAACAGTCGTCAAGTGGAGTGTTTGTATGACACAGTACTGGACGGAGAGGCCGTGATTTCTGCGGATCTGGTACATCCTGAACAATTCACAGGTGAGACCATGGAGATACAGCCTGAACAGAAGAGTGTTGTAGCCATGAATTTGCCCATTGCCAGAGTGGAGATTCGGTCAAGATATGTCACCGGCACAATCATGTCCGCTGTATTGACCGATCCCATTTTTCCCGTCATCCTCGGTTCCCGGTATGTCTTTCTGGGAATGCCCAGGGAGCCAATCCATATGGGAGCAATACATACTCGCTCTCAGACGAGAACGGATCAGGCAGAAGCAATTGTGACTAACCCACTGCCAGGGGAGTTGGGAACTGCCCAGAGTGAGGATGCTACTTTACGTCCTCGCTATAAAAAGCTGCAGAGAATTGCTGATCCACCCAAACGGGGGCAGTACTATATGAAGAATATGATACTCTACAGGAGAGCCGGAAGGGGAGACAACCTACACGGTCAGTTGGTGGTCCCGAAGGCCCACCGCTCCCAGATTCTTCATATGGTGCATACCATCTCATTCAGTGGGCATATGGGTATTGCCGCCACCATGCAGCTGATTTCCTGCCATTACTATTGGCCGGGAATGACAGATGATGTGCGTCGGTATGTGAAGCCATGCCCTGAGTGCCAGAGGGTGGCACCGAAACACTGGACAGCGCCGGTGGTCTTGGGTGAAATGCCCATCATGAACTCTCCTTTCGAGAGGGTAGCCATCGATATTGTGGGTCCACTTCCTAGGACTAGGAAGAGGAACATGTATATACTCACAATGTTGGATTGCTGTACAATGTGGGGTGAAGCCATACCGTTGACCACGATTGACTCGAAACGAGTGGCGGGCGCACTGATGGAGGCCTTTACCAGATTAGGCTTCCCTGATCAAATTCTAACGGACAATGGGTCCCAGTTTTGTGGAAAATTAATGGAGGAGGTATTTAGGGTGTTCCACTCTAACCATATACATACCAGCCCTTACCACCCTCAAGCCAATGGACAAGTAGAGCGTTTCAACGGCACGTTGATGACAATGCTCAGGAAACTGGCACAGGAAAAACCTGATAGGTGGGATGAATATATCCCAGCAGCACTTTTTGCCTATCGGGAAGTACCTCATGGCTCAACAGGACTACCACCCGCTACGTTGCTGTTTGGTTGTTTAATCAAGGGACCGTTGGAAGCCATGATGAGGAGTTCGACTGAGGGGTCAGAAGAAGTGATCTCTTCTTATAAATACGTGGAGGAACTGGAAGACAAACTTCACAAGGGATGGACTCTGGCGAATCAAAACTTCAAAAAATCCAGAAAAAGATATGCGGCTTACTACAACCGTAGGTCTAAAGACAGATCTCTAGAGGAGGGAGACAAAGTCCTGTTGCTACTCCCAACGGCAAACAACAAACTGGAGATAGGTTGGCAAGGACCATTTCCCGTGGAAAGGGTGATATCCAGAACCAACTATCAGATCCGGATCCGGGGAAAGTCGAAGATTTTCCATATAAATCTCTTGCGGAAATACGAGGAGAGATCCGGAGACAAAGCAGCTCACCTCATGGCAATGGCAGTTGCAGTGGAGACTGAAACGGGAACCAACGAGGGCAGGGAATATCCCTTGGTACACCAGGAAACCTACAAGAATGTGCAGGTGAACCCTGATCTGACCTCCCAGGAGAGTGAAAAGATAACCCAGGTTCTCGAGTCTCATTAGGAGATACTGAGTGATAAACCAGGACGAACGAGGTTGGTGGAGTTCGAGATGACCTTGACCACACAAGAGCCTGTTCGCCAAAAGGTTTACCCAGTGCCATTCTCTAAAGAAAAGGCCCTGGAGGAGGAAATACAGAAACTGCTGGAGGATGACGTGATTGCGCCATCCACATCCCCATACAATGCGGGGGTGGTTTTGTTACGCAAACCAAGTGGAGAACACCGGTTGTGTATAGACTACCGACTTCTGAACAGTCATACACAATTTCAGGTGGAGCCTTTGCCGAATCCAACTCAGTTATTCGCGAGGCTCCATAAGGCAAGGTATTTCTCAAAGGTGGATCTGAGTCGCGGGTATTATCAGATTCCGGTCAAACCAGAGGCTCGACCCCTACTGGCTTTCAGTACCCCCAGTGGTCATTACGAATTCAAGGTCATGCCTTTTGGACTCAGCAATGCACCTAGTGTGTTTACTCGCATGATGAGGACTTTACTAGATCCCTTACAGGATCCGTCCATCATCTCATTCATGGATGATATTCTGATTTCCAGTGACAGTTTGAATGACCATTTGCAATCCTTGGAGAGAGTTTTCAATAGGCTCAGGGAAGCAGGGCTTACCGCTCGCCCAACCAAGTGCATGATTGGTTACCATACTCTGGAATTTCTAGGTCACATCATCACTCCAGGACAAATTGCCCCAGAGGAGAAGAACCTAGAGAAAATCAGATGTGCTCCAAGGCCAAAAACGAAGAAAGATGTGCGATCCTTTCTCTCGTTATGTGGGTTCTACCACAAATTTATCCCACATTTCACTGAACTGGGAGCTCCATTAACGGAAACCTTGAAAAAGGGATTCCCGGACCAAATCGTTTGGACACCAGAATGTGAGAGTGCCTACAGTCAGTTAAAGGAGGCCTTGGTTAGCAAACCTGTGTTACAGCTCCCTGACCTTTCCAAACCATTTGTGTTGAGAACGGATGGGAGTGGGATTGGAATTGGGACAGCTTTGTTACAGGAAGGGAAAGACGATGCTTCGGTTTTGAAACCAGTGGCATACGCCAGCAAGAAACTTCTCCCGGCTGAAAGGAATTATTCGACCTTCGAGAGAGAGAGTGTTTGTCTCTCGTATGGGCCGTACAAAAATTCCAGCCCTATTTGTATGGAGTTCAGTTTCGGGTTCAGTCGGATCATCAACCCTTGATGTTCCTGGCCACTTCTCAGAAGCTCAACGCCCGGTAGATGCGAGGGTCGTTGCTACTTCAACCCTACCACTTCACAGTTGAGTATATACCTGGGAAGGAAAATGTTGGAGCGGATTTCCTGTCTAAACATCCAGCTCCTGAAGAAGAGGAATAGATCATCTGGATCGAACCTCCAAGGAGAAAGAGTTGATGCGGACTACTCTCTTAGGATGTGGCCTATGTCACATAAAAACTTGATAGTTTCGGTCGATGACAGAAAGCCGCGACAACTGGCTGCACACAGTCAGCATTTCTTTAATCTGTAGTTGCTCTAGAAGGGACAATAGCGTCATCCCTCTGCAAGGCGGTAGTCAGCCTTTGAAGTGATAGACGGAATGTCTGGGCAGACGTCGGATGGGTCTTGTGATGTGGGGAAATTATTCTCTGGTTCACAGGCGAGCAAGACTTTTTGTTCTACGGGAACCAGATTCCCAGATGAAAGCAAAATAGACGGCGGGTTGATTCCACCCAGTCTAAAACAGAGGGAGAAAACCAGATTCTGGGCTGTCTAGCGTCTAGACTTTTGGGTGACGCCACTAAGCCCCGAATTAAAACCAGTTGAGGTAACCAAATTTGGGTTAGTCGACCAAAAGTTATGAAGTGCTAAGGATCGGCGCAGTATTTATAGAGAGAGACTATAGTGTCAATTTGTTGATGAATATAGGCGGACATCGATCCAGTCTGTGATTTTATAGTCTCCATCTACAACAGGAATAGCCATATGGTATTCTGTTAAACATATCTAACTTAGATTATTATTAGGAATAGAGTACAGTATAAGTGCGGTGATAGAAAGTATTATAGGAGCGTCGGCACTAGTAGCCTATTGTGTAGCTTAAACTAACTTGTGTGATATATCATTTAACTCAGGGAGTTAAGGACAATGTAGTGGGATAATATTTAGAGAGATTGAGGATGGTTGGGAGGGATGAAGGGAATGTGAAATAGTAGGATCTTCCAATAGGGCATCTGCTGGGTTTCTACCCGTTTCCTTTAATTTTTCGTTGTCTTACCATGACTCAGACCAATGTGATGAGCTATTTGGCTGTATGACAGAGTTTGGTTCTCTGTTATAGATCTGAGTGCTGCTATCGGCCTACACTCACCTAATTAAGGTCAGAATTGAGTTGCTCTCACCAGGGTGGTCTCTATTCAACAGGTTCCACTCGATGGTTCTATGATATGTTCCATCAGTTACCACCAGCTAGAAGAAAGTAATGGCTCGTGTATTGTGGGCAGAGTTTACTGAGAGGCTTTTGCACTGGGCCCATAACCCAGAGGGTCTGCAGGAACCTGGCCTCTGCTGAGCAGGAAACGATGATGTTATAATTGTGTTTCCAAAGTGATAGTACATCACAGTAAATTAAAGTCATTGACAATAACTCCAGTACCAGGAACACTATTCCATACATAACTACCTCGAACATTAACATTATGTGTTAATATGGGGAAAATCTTATAACAAGTGACATACGAACTTTTAGGTTTTCCCAAGTGACATTAACGATATTTGTAAGATTCTCTGATCAACGAACATTTAATGAACAGAGTAGATTCACAGTGTGTGATAGAGTGCAGACCAATATTGGACAGTGTCTATCATTGATGACCAAGCATTCTGATTGTTCGAGAGATATCGGAGAAAGTCGTCACGTGGCCGGAGAAACATCCTTTGGGTGAGGTTTTCTGTCCGGAATATATGGTGCTGTCGTGTGCTCAGCACAGTAATGTAACTAACTTTGCTCCTGATTCACTGGTCTGATTCTACATACACATTAGAATATTCGACACACATTCTACACATTACACACACACACACACTTCTCACTTACATACTCTTTGCTGTAATACATTATTTTGTATTTATTTGTTGAAGCTAGAGTTGTTGAGTATGTTGTGTTGGGGAAGAATGAGAGGGGGCATGATCCAGTGGTGAGTGAGAGTAAGAAATAGGTGTCTATAGACTGAAGGAGTTTTGTGGATGGATTCTGGTGGATTCTCCAGAGTCATGATATTGGGTTAAATAAAATGTGGGTGTTGATTCCCCTCACTCCAGGAACGACACTAAAGTAATAAAGTAAAGTATTACTACGACAGACGACTAGTTAAATGCTTCAGGATATTGGAGTAGAAGGAAAGGACATCATACTTATTAGTAACTTGTACTGGGAACAAGTGGCGTCAGCATATCCTGGCGCTACCAATAATGGCGGATAGTCATAGGGTCCTTCAAGCGAAATGGTACCTGAGAGTTGCTGCAGATAGGGATTACCCTTTGCATGAAGCCATGGTTATGGTCGGAGGTCATAGACTAAGACGAGGCAGGTTTTGGATGGCACAGGCGGAAATATCTATACGCCAGGTGTGTGATGAAGAGACCATCAGTGGTGGAAAAGAGTGGGTTGAAGTACCGGAAGACATGACGGACTGGCACAATGTAATAGTAACACAGGGTCGTAAGTGCACAGAGTGGGCAGCGGGCCGCACAGAGTTTGAGGTGCAACAACTGATTCAGAGTAACACACATCAGGGTGACATAGTGATCTATACAGATGGGTCAGTGGTGAGAAACAGACGGACTGGTTGGGGTTTCATTGCGAAGGCCAATGGAAGATTCTTATAAAAGGAGAGTCTGTCATATGAGGCTTCGACCTCCAGCAAGAGAATTGGGGTGGAAGCTGTCACAGCGGAATTGCGATGGTTGGAGGAGACCACTGCAACACACACTGTCTTCATCACGGACTCAAGGAGTAAGCTTAGTAAGGTGGAGAAAGGGATGTTTCATGTGGAATGGCTCACCTCGTTTATGAGGTCGCAGATTGTGAGAATTGTATGGATTCTTTGCCCTGGCCATGCGGGAGTGTGGGGATATGAACAGGCTGATAGGCTGACAGTGAATTCTCCTCTTGGTGGTAGATTACTTATGGACAAGGGGAACGTGGTCATGCGCCCGTGGGACTTGGTGGAGAAGGTGGGGGAACAGATTGAGAACACGTATGTGGAAAGGATGAGATTGCGGGGTTCTGACAGATTTCAAAACTAAGAGGGAAGTCCAGGAGAATTTTCAATCTGATAGCGGTGGGAAAGATTAGTAGTGTGGCTCTTTGCTGGCTGTTGAACGAGAGGACGGAGCGCTTACGGGAATGTCCTGAGTGCAGTGATGTCAGTTCTTAGCCCAGTTCAACGCAACAAGTGGCTGTCAATTAGATACGGAAATAATTATTCGTCGTCCATAGAGATAAACAGAGGAGTACGGCAGGCATGTGTGTTGTTCCGAAGCCTCTTTGACCTATACATAGACAGGATTTTTAAACAAGTCGAACTGCCTGGACTTAACATCAATGGACGAATCATAAACAATCTTAGGTATGCTGAAGTTACTGTGTTACCAGCCGAAAGCGAGAAAGGAGTTACAAAACCTAGTGGGACAAGTGAATAGGCGTAGTGCAGAATTTAGCTTAGATATTAACATCCATTAAATAAAAACTATGATAACTAGCAGCGGAAATATAAGGTCATAAATGAACATCACAGTAAACTGGGAGATATTAGAACAAGTAACAAGTTTCTCTTGGACATGTAATAACAGGTGATGGTAGAAGTGAAATAGAATATCAAAAAGAAAATAGGAATTTCCAAAAATGCTTTTAGCAGCATCAAATCAGTATTAACATTTAGAGAGGTTAACAACTCATTAAAAATGAGAATTGTCAAATGCTACGTATATTCAACATCACTGTATTGCACGGAAGCCTGGACATTGAACAAGCAACTAGAAAGTCGCATAGAGACCTTGGAGATATGGAAATACAAATGAATATGTCGTATTTCATGAAAACAAAAACAATAAAATACAGAGGTTATAGAAAAACTGGGAATGAAAAGATAGTTGATGAAAGAAATTAAAAAGATCTGATCTTTTCTATTATTAATTTCTGCTTTTAGCAGCATCAAATCAGTATTAACATTTAGAGAGGTTAACAACTCATTAAAGATGAGAATTGTCAAATGCTACGTATATTCAACATCACTGTATTGCACGGAAGCCTGGACATTGAACAAGCAACTAGAAAGTCGCATAGAGACCTTGGAGATATGGAAATACAAATGAATATGTCGTATTTCATGAAAACAAAAACAATCAAATACAGAGGTTATAGAAAAACTGGGAATGAAAAGATAGTTGATGAAAGAAATTAAAAAGAGACAAGTTAAATATTTCGGCCATCCATCCATCCATCATGTGCCATGCCGGTAAGCGTGGGCGGTCATGTTCTGCCATCTCACTCGATCACCAGAGTCGTGGATCAGTTCCGTGTTTCTGTTACGACCATGCCACAAGGCCAAGCCAGCCAGATACTTGTTTCTAGGTCTTCCCCATGGTCTGTTCCCCTCGATCTTACAGTTGTCACCAAGTTCTCCAAATCATTTCTTCTCATAACATGTCCAAAAAATTGTGACTGTCTACGTCTAATGTCTCTAATCAGTTTACGATCTTCATTTGTTTCTTGAAGGACTTGTTCATTGGTCTTTCTGGCTGTCCATGGTATTCTTTGCATTTTCCTCAGAAACCACATTTCTACAGCCATCAGATGTTTTTCAGCCTGGCTGCTCATTGTCCAAGCTTCACATCCATATAAAAGTACAGGTTCTATGTAGCACCTCAACACTCTTTTTCTCGTTTCAATTGACATCTTTTTATTGGTCAGTATGTTTTTCATCTTGCTAAAGGCTACTTTTGCCATGGCGATTCTTGTTCTAATCTCTTCCAGGCATCTCCCATCAGATGTTATTACTGTTCCCAGATAATTGTACCTATTCACTTGTTGAAGAATATTCCCATTTACTTGTATATTACACTGTGGTATTTCGTTCTTCCTAGTGACGACCATAATCTGTGTCTTTTTACAATTTAATTCTAACCCTTGTTGTTCACTGTGTGTAACAACCGCATCTACTAAATTTTGCAGGTCCTGTTCATTGTCTGCAATTAATACTGTATCATCTGCATATCTAATGTTATTGATGCATCCTCCCCCAATGTTGATTCCTTCTATATCTTCAATATTTCTGAAAATATTTTCACTGTACAGGGAAAACAGATCTGGAGACATTACACATCCCTGTCTCACACCTCTCTTAATAGGCTGATATTGGCTTACTTCATTATTAACTCTTATGGCAGCTTGTTGTTTCCAATATATGATTTTTACAAGTCTAAGGTCTTTCCCATCAATTTGTAGATCTTCAAGCATCCTTATCATGTTGACATGTCTCACTTTATCAAAAGCCTTTGTGTAGTAAATAAAGCAAAGGTGTAGATCTTTGTTTACTTCTATAGAACGTTCGATTACGGTTCTCAGTATATACACAGCATTTACTGTACCCTTGTCTTCTACAAACCCACATTGTTCTTCTCCTATTTAAGATTGTATTTTCCTCCTCACTCTTTGCATGATAATTCTTAGCAAAATCTTCGTGATGTGACTCATTATACTAATTGTTCGATGTTGATCACATTCCAAGGCTCCTGATTTCTTTGGGATTGCAATAAATACAGAATTACATAACTCATGAGGTATATTTCCAGTATCATATATTGTGTTAAGCAGACTGGTAACTTTATCTATTCCATATTCTTCTAGAGCATTAATCATTTCTGTTGTGACGATGTCTGAACCGGGGGTCTTGCCAGATTTCATGTGGTTAAGAGCATTCTGAACCTCCATCTTTAAAATTGCTGGTCCTTCATTATTATTTTGAACATCATACTGTTCGTCTCTGTTATCGTCATACAGGTTTTTCACGTAATCTGACCATACATGTAAGATCTGATCTTTTCTATTATGACTCTTCCATCTTTTGTCTTTAGGCAGCCTGCTGATGTACGTGTTCTTTGATTGGTAAGCTCCTGAATTCTTTTGTGCATTAGTTTCGCATTTTTACTGTTGTGTTGTTTTTCAATTTCTCTGCAATATTTCTCAAGCCATGTTTCTTTTGCCTCCTTACATAAGGTTCTGACTTTTCTGTGAATTTCTTCATATTTGGCAGGATTATTTTTGTTCTGTCTTCTTGTTTCCATTAGTTGTAAAATTTCTTCAGTCATTTCGGCCACCTTCAAAGAAATAATACTCTTATAAAAACTATACTGGAGGATGACTGCCTAATACAAGCGAGCTAGATGTGGACAGCGGTACAAGCGGCAAGATAACATCAAGAGATGAACGAACATTAATTCAACAGAATGAACAATTAGGGCGAGAGACAGACAGTTTTGGGGATCAATTGCAGCCAACTTTCATTCTGTTGACGGCACCTGATTGATTGATCGATTTAAAGGGACATAAAAACATAAATATTTCAAGGAACATTATTAGTAGTATAACTGTATTATGCGATTTACATAATTGTAGTATGTATCTTGCCGGCTTCCTGTCCTAGAGGTTAGCGACTTTTCTCCGTAATCTGGTATACTCTCGTAAGTAACGTGACGACGGTGAGAATCAGCATTGGTTCGAATCGAGTCGGTAACTTACGGAGTATGTGAGCTGGCCGCTCAGAAAGCAATGGCAAGCCACCGAGCGTAATCTTGCCAAGAAATCAACAATTAGCAGAAGGATGCTGATGTTGACAGCAATGTCCTGTAAAGGATATGCAAACAATTTTAGTATGTATCTTAATCGTTTATAAAATGTTCATAGAAATTAGTGACAGTTATATGCAGCACAGAAAACGGGATACGGATTTTAAGTAATCTTCAACATTTGTGTAAAAGTAATATTAAATAGTATTCAGTCATTACACAGTTATAGAATCCTGCTGCATTGATGTCTGGGATCTTGTTTGTTTTTTTGTACAAACTTTAAGGACAACATACGGTGCACCTTGTGAATACAGAGTGCTTCATACGAAATAAAACCACATTAAAAGATAAACCATCATCATCAAGTGCTATTCCAACTGGCGTAGGCGTTCATGTCTCTCCACATATCTCGGTCAGTGGTGTTCTAGATCAACTCTGCTGCTGATATACCTCCATGCCACTGTCTCAATCCATCCAGCATCATTTCTCTTGGTCGGCCTCTGCCTCTCTTCCCCTCGATCTTTCCAGTCGTCACGATGTTCTCTAATACCTCTCTTCTCAAAATGTTACATGTAATTAAATAAGAGGAGGGGATATAAGAGCATAATAGACCTTTCAAGGGACATTACTAAGGGAGGTGAATTTGTATTTGCAATTAATTATTTTGTAGGTTTTCTTCAGTGTTTTCTAAGATTTTTGTAGAATTTATCGACAACTATATTCATAATAAATAATGCAATAAAAGTTGTAGCCACTTTTAGAAGTTTTGTAAATATTTTTGCGTTATTTTAAAAATAAATGAATTTTATAATGTATTATTGTACTTTGCCTTGATATTATATAATGTCTTTTCCCTATTCAATGATTAACTAGGATTGTTGGTTCTACCAAATTTTTGTCCAGGCTGTAAAAGGCTTGATCTTACAGAAAATTAGTTTGGACTTGCAGAAACAAGGCAAGGTTCAACTCCTTACATACAACAGAAACTTATTTTTTTAACTAATGTTCACATACAAACTATTACTATTTTTTCGCCGGCTTCCTGGCCTAGAGGTTAGCGACTTATTTCCGTAATCTCGTATACTCTCGTAGGTAACGTGACGACGGTGAGAATCAGCAGTGGTTCGAATCGCGTCGGTAACTTACGGGGTATGTTACCCGGCCGCTCAGTAAGCTATGGCAAACTACTGAGCGTAATCTTGACCAGAAATCAACAATCAGCTGAAAGATGCTGATGTTGACAGCGATGTCCTGTAAAGGATATGCAAACATTATTATTATACTATTTTTCCTGACTGAAATGTGTAAACTCTGCTTAATTTCGTTTTCTCTTGCAATTAGAAAAATAATGCCACTATTATTACTACTACT